>OX375868.1:99863309-100128309 GCA_947359475.1 Heligmosomoides polygyrus bakeri | reverse complement strand
GCCAAGAACCTGTGGAGGTGCATTTTGACCCGGTCCACATTATTAAATCGGTATCCAACCAAGAAGTACAGCACCGAACTAAAAATGTGGTGGTCACTCGACGTAAGGTCTGGGCTGTAAGGTGGATGAGTTTGACGCTCCCAGTCAAGGCCTTCTATCTTTTGAGGCGTCCGGTTCGCTACGTTCCCTCCGTTTGGTGGTGTCAAGAAGGTATTAACTTCTGGGAGCTCGTCAAGAACGGTTCCAGCATTAATGCTGTAATCTACTCTTCTCAACCTGGCAGCGCGCAGGCTGAACTCCGCTGGAATCGGTTCAGACAGATTTTCAGGAGCGGAATTATCTATCAGCAAGATAACGCCAGATCACACGTCACGAATCGGGAGCTTCAAAAAATTGAAGACCTTAGCTGGTAGCGTCTAACTCACCCACCTTACAGCACAGGCTGTGCGCCAAGTGACTAGCACCTTTATAGCACGCTGCAGCACTTCTTGGTTGGAGGACGATTTATTAATGTGGACCATGTCGAAATGCAGGATTCTTAGCTTCAAAAGCACAAGAATTCTACAGCTGTGGGATGGGCCAGGTAGCAGATAAATGGGAGGCAGTCCCGCGTTCCAACAGATCTTACTTTGGTTGAAAACTGTTATTTGTTATTTGTTTTTGAACACTTTTGTTGAAGGCGCTTGAGAGTCCACGAAATTAGTTGCCAACCTAATAGTAGGATTATTTGTTAGTTTAGTTACTACTTTTTTTTTTAGCTATTTATTAAGTTTGTTTTTATTTCTTCATTTTCAGAGAAATATATTTATTGCTATGTACTATCGTATCGCTCAACCGAATTAAAATTCACAATGACTCCGTGTGATAATAATGCAAACAGTACAATATGACATGTGACACAAACTAACATGCAAAACCAGGCGCGGTTCAGGTGGGGTGGGACGGGGCAAAAAGACATCATTCGAAGCTCACTCGTATTTGTTCTACGAAACTGACCAGCACCTCGTGCATGCGCGGCTCACCCAACTTGAACTGCATCCAAACCGGGCCAGGAGACATAACACAACCACTCAAATCTCAGTAGCCATGGGAACAGCCGCAGCCGCAGCCGGTCCCCATCGTAGAACACCGAGTCGAACAGGAACAAGGCACACAGGCAGGTACGGGATTCTGGTGGTGGTGACGGTGGTGGTGGTGGTGGTGTGGAGATCGTCCTGAGAGTCTACGGTGGTCTCTGGAACGGTCGCTTGGACGAGGATGTCCTTCGGGATTGTGCTCCGTCGAGCAGCGTCCTCGTCGATGATCGCCGGACTCGTCGCAACGCGACGGCGACTCTTCTTCGTCGACGTCGTCGATAACGTGTAGTTTTTGATCGAGGTACTTAGCAGCCTCCAGAACGATGTCGGCGTTGTTCATTCGAGTCGGTTCGCCTTCATGGTCTATCCAGAACAATTTGTTCATCGAAACGCCGAGCTCAGCCATGTTATTCTTGAAGGCTTCGAACAGGTCGTCCTTGTCCTTGTAGGTGATGATGAATTGATGCAAGTCGGTACCAGTCTTTCTGATTCTGAAGGTGACGGACTTGGTTTCGGGAGCGGATTCATCGGCCATGGTGTCGAGTGCGGAGTAAGCGCGAGGCCGACGGCGAGGCGCTTAAGTAGCCCCTCGTTTCGAAAGTTATCGACCGACTTGTGAAAGATTGCACAATCGCGTGTGAACTTTTTCGAAGGGCTGCGTCATCACCCGCAGCGCTTGTTGGATGAATCACCTCTTGGTAAACATCAGAAAGAAAGCAAGCTTATCTTTTAACCGATTTGGTGGATTTGGCCGGCTCATTAGCCCAGCTCTGTCTCTGATTTTGATGTTGAACATTGCAAATAAATCAGCGATCTCACTACCCCTCCGTTTTGTAGGCGCCACATGTCCTTCCTAGCTTCTTCAATGTCGAAGAAATCCTGCTCGACGGATGCCCTGTGTAATCGAATCCGCCTTGAAATAGTGATTATTTCAACACCAGAGAACGAAGCGAAACTAAAACACAGTCCATTTTCATTAAGCCTCAAGTGCCTGGGGGGGGGGGGTCGAGCGTTCTACCCCCTCGTTCCCCTGGCCCGCCCACCCCCAACCCCTGGGCTTGCTCGAGAGTCCAGTGGCTACCTTACGAAATAGTGGAGACGCAGACATTTGCCATGCCTTTGTTTAAAGGGCGGGGGGTAGAACGCCACTCCGCCAGTGCCTGGTACTGACTAGGGAAGGGTTTCCACCTCCCATGGAACGTCAAGTTGAGACCTGGATCATTAGAAAGAGCTCGGAGTGCTGATTACGAATATGGTTGTCAAAATTGCAAAATGAAACACCTGAGCGAGTTATGACCTGCCGAAGTCGGATGACTTGACCACAGGCTGGCTGTGCGAAAGAGCTGGCGCGAGAGTGGTGAGTCATCGGGGCTCCGTAAGAAGGCCATGCCAGCTGCTGCAGTGGCGCAGGGGAAGTGCTCACGCTCGTCGTGTGCCGTTGGTTCGATTCCCGTTGCTGCCCTTCTTTTGCAAATCATAATTTACCTTCGAAGTAGCTTTTTAATCTGAATTATGACACATGTCTGATTAAATAGCCGGGAAAACTACCATACACGTTTGTAAAAATGCTTTAAAGCAAAAAATTGCTATGGTGACATTTTTGTTCACTATTTTGCACAAATAGAGTCCAAATCATATATTGAATAACTGGAGTGTTTCTAACAGCCTTAGCATTCATGGAACAAAGCAAAAAAATGTGTGAAGTAAAAAGGTGAGCAGAATGTACGATGAGGAAGAGAAAATGTCGTTGATCTACTGCCTTTTCTTCACGCACTATGTCCTTTTCACCAGCAAAGCTGTTGTCCATTCTTCTCGCTGAATTTGGGGTGCCAGGATAAATAAAAATGTCACCATAGCAGTTTTTTGTCTTCAAGCATTTTTACAAACGTGTACGGTAGTTCTCCCGGGTATTTAATCAGACACGTGTCATAATTCAGAACAAAAGGTCATTTCGAAGTTAAATTATGATTTGCAAGAAAAGCTGCAGTAACGGGAACCGAACCAACGACGTCGCACCCGACGAGCGTGAGCACTACCCCGCGCCGCCGCAGCTGGCAGTCCCTTCTTACGGTGCCCGATGACTCACCACTCTCGCGCCCGGTGCGTCACACAGCCAACCTGTGTTAAGGCCCCCGATTTCGGCAGGCCATAACTCGCTCAGGCGTTTCATTTTGCAATTTTGACACCCATATTCGTAATCAGCATTTCAAGCTCTTTCTAATGATCCAGGTCTCAACTTGAAGTTCCATGGGAGGTCGAAACCGTTCCCTAGTGAGGTTTTAAGCTCTCACAACGATGCTTAGCTGTTACTAAAACTCCGGCGCCTGGCGGGACACGAACCCGCACCGTTTTCACACCTTTTTTCTGGTCTTTATAAAAGCGTTCAAAAAAAAATCCAACTATAATTCACACGTCCCTACATCCTGTCAAAATAGCATCGCAAAAGCTCACCATAAGTTGGGGACCTTTCCTTGTTAGTACTATTAGGTTGTAAGGAAAGTTCTGTCAGTTTGCACGCGCTCGTGATATAAATGCGTACTAAATTTTGAGCCCTAACCACCCACTTAATAATTTGCACTTTTTTGAAAGCACAAGACTTGCACTTTGCGACCACATGTGTTTCCAAAGAATCCCTGACATCTTTGGACTACTACAACATCTTTATTCGAAGCATGTGTACTACTGTTTTTCGTACATCCAAACTTTATGAGCTCTAACTTGGTCGAAATTCAAGGGATGCAAATGCTACTGTAGCAACTGAAAAAAGAAGGAACATTAAGAGGAAAAACCTCCTTACTGCCAGATTCCAGTAGTTATTGGAGGATTAGGCTGGTTAGAAAATAAATGAGAGCATGAGAGACTCACGTTAGTTGAGAATAGCTATTGAAGGAAAGCAGACGTTAGTGATGAACAACAGTGGATCAGTTAGATAGCTAAAGATGTAGGCTTTTAAAGTATCGGTGCTGCTAACCATTTCAAGAGACCTGAAACTGGACAAAATGCGCACCAGTTGGGTGCCGCATTTCTTTACCCATGCACCGCAGCCGGTTCGCGCGAACAGTAGTGGTGCATCTCTTAGAACGAATCGTGTGATAGTACTCCATTAATTCTCTGTTTTATGCAGAGAAGGGACACTTTAGATCAGGTACTACCGTTCTGATAAGTACCGACCTATATAGAAGCCCCACGTATCTTTTTGAAGCCTGTTGTGAATACACAACTAAATAAGCTTATATATGTACATCGACATGCATATAGTCTAGGGCAAGGTGCTGGATTGATACGTATGAAAGGCCTTCGATGGCCAATATTAGATAAGTATTTGTGTTATTCTTCTATGCTCCTCCCCTAGAAATTCCGTATACATATATACCGCTGTGAATTATTGCTTGTGTTGTGCTCTGCGGTTATAAAGTAATAAATCACTTATTACAATTGGCTACAGACACACGAAATTGGTGGTTCACCACGGCTGTGTCTGTAGCCAATTGGATTCAAACCCACGCGGATGACAGCCGTGGATTCAAACCCACGCGGATGTTTCTGCGCTAGCTCTCCCCAGTGAGGGACAGAAGCTAAAAAGTACTCCAGTAAGCGTTCCTCGGGGAACCAGGAGAACTTTAATAAACCCTTCCTACCGTGTTCTCTCAGGAGAGCCCTGGGGCCGGATTCATCAAAGTTACTGCAGTAACTTTAACGGAGAATTGTAAGCGGAAGCTCAGATAACGCGGCTTATCGCTCACCATATCGCTTGATAGGCCGTGTTATCTGAGCTTTCGCTTACAATTCTCCGGTAAAGTTACTGCAGTAATTTTGATGAATCCGGCCCCTGGAAGCATCCGAAACTTCTTTCCACCGCTAGGGAAAGAAGCTTTCAAAAGTTTTCCATTAAGCGTTCCTAAGTGGACCAGGAAAACTTAAAGACTTCCTACCGCGTTCGCTCAGGAGAGCCTGGAAGCACCCGAAACTTCTTTCTACTGCTAGGGAAGGAAGCTTTCAAAAGCACTCTATTAAATGTTCCTCGGGGAACCAGAAGTTCTTTCAAAGCCTTCCTTTTCCAGGAAGCAAAAAGTTGCGTTCCAAGTAATTCTGTGTTTTATGCAGAGAAGGGACATGTAAGATCAGGCACCACAGTTCTGATAAATACCGACCTAAATAGAAGCCTCCACATATCTTTTTGGGCAGCGCGACAGGAGGTACATCCGCCCCTGCTGAGAGGGCGTGGCGTCAGGAGGTACACCGCTGTTCTGCGGACCGGAAACTTTTGTTTTGCGTATCAAAGGTTGCGTAAGGCAGGCGTTAGACTCTTGGTGAAGCCTAGGGGTTAGGGGTGGGTGAGCAAGGGGGATGAGAGGAAGATCGCACGTCCCCCAGCAGAGGGCGGATCCTGACCGTCCTCCATCTTTTTGAAGCCTGCTTTGCCTAACTGAAGACATCCGAAGCGGACTGGAGATCCACAGTCGGACTGGTCTGCTGTTTCGTTTTTAAATAAACAAACTACTACCAGTCCGTCCTACACGACATCTAGAGAAAACACGTGCTAAACTGAAGCTGTTAAGTCTGAAGTCTATGGATGGCAGTTATTTTATGCTTCCTGCATGACGACCCGTCTGCACACGTTTAAATGATTGTAATGTAAAAGTTAAACGAACCCTCAAGGATCATCGTCATGCAATATAATCACCAAACCTAGTCCTAACCGAGTGTTTTTTCTGGGACATCCGGATGCCTTCACTAGAGAAGCAATGCTTGTTGTCGTGCCCCGTGCTGGCCGCCACCGGCATTGGTAACGGTGTTCCAGACCCGAGGCCGCGTGTGTGGCAGAATCGGTGGGAACTTACAGCATGCTTAAGCTCTTTCCTTCCAGCCACGCGGCACCAACTACGTAGGGCCCTGCTGCCCCAGGCGAACCAAAGGGACGGAGCTGTGATGACCATTAGCTCCCTGACCGGTCTACGACGCTGCGCCTACTTCCCCGCATGTCGCTGCGCCTTTCCCTTCTCACATAGTATTGCGATGATAGTTTCCACCAGTCTTCACGTAGCTCCCACAGACACAGATAGACGTACAGATTTACTAACTACACATTACTACCTCTTAAGACACACATCTACGAGTCACGCAACCTGCCCATCTACACTCACTAGGAGAATCCCCAACAGTAGCCCGCTAGGGTCCGGCGAGGTCCTGCCTGGGGCGTGTGCTCACGAGGCGGTGCTCCTCGCCTCGCACCTGCGGTTTCCTCTTCCTGGCGTCCATGCCAGGGTAGATCCTCATCCTCCTCGGCTCTGCGCTCCTCGACACTGCGGTGGAATCAGCACGCTCCAGACTTCATGACGTCCACTGGATGTTGACAAGAGGACACGACCGTCCGGGGCGGCGGCAGCAGGCGAAGTGAGTAGCCCGCGCGCGTTCATACTTCGTCGCAGCGGATCGATGCTGCCTATCACGCGGGTATGCGCGGCGGGACCAAGATGGCGGAGAGACTCTGCGTCCTTCAAGAGTCGTGGCGAAAGTCACGACACTTGTGAAACAACATGATGTCGAATTCACCTTCGCTGGTTTTAAGCGCCATAATTCATCAGCTTTTCATGAAAATGCGATTGCTTGATATTCTGCAGAATGGCAGGGGAGAGGGGCATGTAACGGTTTTTATTGCCACGGGACGTTCATTGACCTCCCTTGTGAGTGAAAAGCTGCTTTTTGAGCGGAGTTATGACTTTTGAATAATGGCCTCAAAAACTGACAGAACTTTCCTTACAACCTAATAATTATTTCGATTGAAGAGAAAGGGAGAAGTATGTATTTCAAAGTCGTTGCTTCAAAATGGACATTATTTTTGCCCTACCCTAATACCCTACACTATTATGACCTTTTAGACGTGTTGATTCGACCCCGTTCCTGAAACTAGACTTTCTTCGAACACACTTCGCTGCTATTAGCGGCCGTTTAGCGATGAAGGAGCAACTATCAACATAATTACTTTTGAAGTTTTTATTGGTTCATTTTGCAGAGAAATGTGTTTATTGCTGTATTGTCGTATCACACAACAGAACACAAATTCTCAGTGTCTCGATACAATAATAGTGTAGACAGAACAATATGACGTGATAGAAATTAAAGTGCAAAACCAGGCAGTTCAGGGGCCGGATTCCTCAAGCAGTGGGTTAAGGTGGAGCCACCGTAAGGCCCCGTCTATACTTCGTCGCGGCGCGATGCGACGCCACGTATGGTGGCCATATTGATTGTGCGACGCGATCGATCAATTTGGCCTCATTGCGAGGCCATCGCGTCGCGCCGCGACGAAGTATAAACGGGGCCTAAGGGAATCGGCGCGTCCGATTGATTCGCACATGGGCGGACGCTCTGAGTCATCGCGCTAACCAATGGCGCATTGCTGGCCGGCAGCCGGATGAGTCATATGCCCGCATGCACACCAAGGATCTGGGAGACTAGCGGGTTGCGTCGCCAGCAAATGTGGGCCAGCCGTCTTGAAGAGAACCAAAGGAAGTCATCATAGTTCTGCTGATCTTCAGCCCATGCTCAATGTGTTCCTCACCTCGGTCTTCGGCAAGAAGCTGGTCTGAGTGAAAGCATTCTTGACATTTGGGCAAACAACACGTCGGCATCGGCTGCAATAGGACTCGTAACAAGACTCAGCTTTACCTGACCCACGATGCATTTCTGTTCTTAGGTACCTGTACGGATTCTTCCTCAGCATTTTTTAAATTTCCTTTCACTTCGGGAAGATCCGACTTCCAGGGGTATCAACCAAAAAGCGAGTCGTACTTTTAATTCGACCCTTCGGAAAGGCCAAAATTCAGTGAAGTCGCGAGTAGATGATAAACCTCAGAAAACGGACTTGTGTTCCGCTAGGTCATCGCCCCGCCCTGTCCACATGCATTGGCCGGGGCGATGACTTAGAGCGTCCGCCTAAGAGCGAATCAATCGGACCGTGGCTATGCCCACGGTGGTCGCCGTGTACTCTCTAGCCTCTGATATACCCGCGATGTGGCGGATAAGGTTTATCATGAATGCCTCTCATCGTGGGTACATCTAATCCCTATACCCCGCATACCCACGGATATAAGCGTTGATGAATCCGGCTCCAGGTTGGATGGGAGACTCGTATTTGATCTACGAAACTAACCAGCACTTCGTGCAAATACGCCTCATCCAACTTGATCTGTATCAACACCAGATTAGGAGACTAAGCTCACATCTCAGTAGCCATGGGAACAGCCGCAGCCGCAGCCAGTCCCCATCGTAGGACACCAAGTCGAACAGGAACAAGGCACACAAGCGGGTACGGGATTCTGGTGATGGTGGTGATGATGATGGTGGTGGTGGTGTGGAGATCGCCCTGAGAGTCTATAGTGACCTCTGGAACGGTCGCTTGTACGAGGGTGTCTTGGGAGATTGTGGCCCGTCGAGCAACATCCTCGTCGATGATCAGGGAAGTCGTCGCAGCGGGGCGACGATGACCGCTCTTTGTCGGCGTCGTTGATGACGTGCAGTTTTTGAGTGCCGTATTCCTCAGCAGCCTTCATAACGATGTCGGCGTTGTTAATTCGAGTGAGTTCGCCTTCTCCGTCTATCCAGAGCACTTTGTTCATCGAAACGCCGAGCGCAGCCATGTTCTTCTTGAAGGCTTCGAACAGGTCGTCCTTGTCCTTGTAGGTGATCGTAAATTCAGGCGGGCGAGTCATGCGGATTCTGAAGGTGGCGGACTTGGTTTCGGGAGCGGATTCATCGGCCATGATGTCGAGGAAGAAGTGAGGGCGGAGCCGACGGCGAGGCGCTTAAGTAGCCCGTCGTTTTAAAAGTCAGCGACCGACTTGTGAAAGATTGCACAATCGCGTGTGGAGTTTTTCGAAGGGCTGCGTCATCACCAGCAGTGTTTGTTGGATGAATCATCGGCACCGTTGTACTTTCACGACTCCAGGTGTCGAGGAGAGGTCGAAAAATTTTTCGAACAAAGCTCGCCCAGGGGGGTTATTTGGGGTGCTCATCACTAATCTGACGGTACTATGCGGGCTGGTGCCCGACCTGTCGTACCATCCGCCTCATGGAGGCGAGGCGGTCAGGCGGCCACGCCCCTCCACCAATAGCATCAGAGCGCCGCCAGCGCTGCGGGACCACTACCCCTGGTGCTCCCAGGCGTATGTCGGACACCGTGTTCTCCTCCGCTGACGCGGAGGAGGTCGGCAAGAGAAGGAGCTCCGAGGTGTGGCTTATGTAACTCTCCAGTGTTATGATGAGCCACACGCCGGAACTCCTTCCCCTGCCGACGTCCTCCGCGTCAGCGGAGGAGAACACGAAGCAAACCAAAACAACTTAGAATTGAACACACTCAGAACAACTATAAAAGTTAACACAATCTCGCAGCATGTATAGACTCCTCGTGCACTGCACTTCATCGACGACGCATCCGTTCGAAGGGATCAATCGCGCGGGTGCGCGCCATACGTTGAATTCGAACGTACGGACCGATGTGTTGAATAGCGCCGGCGGCGCTCTGCTGCTGTTGGTGGAGGGGCGTGGCCGCCTGACCGCCCCGTCGCGATGCGGCGGATGGCGCTACACCAGCCCGCTTAGTACCAATCTGACATTCATTTTTCGTATTAGGCCCCGTTTATACTTCATCGCAACCATGGTTAAGGACATAAGAAAAGCAAGGTGACCAAGTCAGCAACGACCACAGAACAAAACCTACAGCGAGAGAAAGAAAAATACGGAGAAAAAAGAGTAAACAGACGTGGACCCGCAAATGTGGCATAGTTGCGTGTGTGCAGGTACACAATGGTGCGTAATCGCGGATCGCGTCGCCGGGTGTTCGGAGTGCCCATCGCCGTGCGAAACAGCGCGACGCGATTGGACGCATCGCGCCGTTGGAATCGCGTCGCCTGGCGATGGAAGTATAGACGGGGCCTTACGCTGAAGTTCGGGGGAAATCGATGACCATGACCCTAGTCACCCGTATCGGCTCGCATCGCGCCTCGGCGCAGTGCACAGGTGGCGTAGTTGGGGTGCTCTCGGACTCGTGAGCAAGGGGTCGGGGGTTTGGATCCCACAGACTGCGTTTGTTCTGCACTTCTGCAAAATCCATGTTTACCATATAGGTGATCCACCTAACTGTATTATAGTATGTTATAGAGCATGTTTAGGCACTAATTAAGTGTTCCAACTCCATCGACATGACTTCGGTCGGAATTTTTTCCCACACCGTTAACAGGGGTGATCCAGGCAGGGTCGCCGAATTCGCTAAAACTTCGTCTAGGGGGGTTATCTGGGATGTAGGTTGTAGCATATTCAACAAACGACTCGAAACAGCAGTCACTCTATCTCTTCTTTCCCGTCAATTCGCGGATTTCGTAACGCGATGAACCGATCATTTACCCCTACCAACCTCTACCTGCCGTCACCGGCAGGAACTTTAAGAATGTAATTCTGTGCCTTCCTGTATCTATATTATCCAGCCGAATAGTGAAAAACGGAAGTCGGATTCGTGGTCAGCACCCCAGGTAACCCCCCTAGACGAAGCTTCAGCGAATTCGGCGATCCTGCCTGGACCACCCCTGTTAACGGTATGGGTGACTCCAACGACATGATTGTTCCGACTCCAACTCCAACGACACGATTTCGGTCGAAAAAAATTTTTCCGGCCGAAATCGTGTCGCTGGAGTCGGAACATTTAACTAGTGCCTAAACATGCTCTATAACACATTATAATACCCCTAAGTGGATCACCTATATGATAAACATGGATTTTGAAAAAAGTGCAAAAAAACGCACTCTGCGGGATCCAAACCCCGAACCCTTTTGCTCACGAGTCCGAGAGCTCCCATACTACGCCACCTGTGTACTGCGCGCTCTTCGTGTCCCTCGAGTGAAAAGGAGCCATTGAAGCACTCTGGCACGTGACAGGAACGAATGGAGGCACTGCTGGCTCCCATTCGATGATCAAGGGGACGGCAGGTGGTGCAAGTGATTATTCTTTCGCCATGATCTGCATTCGAAACAGCAATGTAATCTCACCTGGCAGGATTTATACAACGTCTGCAATCATGAGGTTTATTACTCATCCGAAACATAAAGTATTCCTTTCTGCAAGAATTAGTTGTCAGCCTAATACAGAAGTCTTCGATGGTTCTCCTCATGTAAACGGAGTACGTACTTGCATACAGAGATCACTTGTTTATCATTCTGACTGTAGACAGCAACTGATTTCAAACCCGGGACGTACGTAAAGTGTCAGATGCGTGCGTCATTCTATAGTACACAACCACATACCATGAATTTAGATAAAAGCCATCGCATGCCAGGGAGAACATCTGAAATGAAACACAAGCAAGGGATTAGAGATGCAAATCACTACCTGCCCCTCCGATTAGGATAGATTCATACTAGCTAAAGAGCCTAAAGAAACGACTTTGAAAGTCAAGTACCCCTTAATTTTTTAAACATTTTTTCGTGTTTACAAGAAAAACGAACCTAACTAGGGAAAGGTTTCGACCTCCCATGGAACTTCAAGTGGAGGCCAGGATCATTAGGGGAGCTCAGAATGCTGATTAAGAATATAGATGTCAGACGCGGCAGCAGCGACACGAGCAACGAGAGTGACTGGAGCGACAGCGCCGGCGCTCGAGTATGAACAATTTTCGGGGGCGCGCGCTCGGTTTTAATCGATTTGCATGTTTTGCATGGGTGACGAGTCCCTCTTGTCGTGAAGACAAGAGCGAACAGACCTTTGACACTAGTTATTTCGATTGAGAAGCTTTTCTTTGCAGCAAGGAGAAGTATTTCAAAGTCGTGGCTTCAATACGGACATTATTTTTGCCACATCCTAATACCTACCCTAATACGACCTTTTAGACGTGTTGACTCCACCCCTGTTCCTAAAATTAGACTTTCTTCGATTTCACTTTACAGCTAGTAGTGGCCGTTTTACGATGAAGGAACAACCACTAACTTAATTTTTGAAGTTTTTATTTGTTCGTTTTTTAGAAAAATGTATTCATTGCTATGTATTATCGTATTGCTTCACAGAACACAAATTCACAATGTTCCTGTGTGATAATAATGCGAACAGTACAATGTGACATGGGATACAAACCAAAATCAAAATACAAAATCAGGCGCAGTTCAGGGGCCGGATTCATCAAGCAGTGGGTTTAGGTAGAGATACCGTAATGGAGTCGTACCCACTACCCGTAGTGGGTAGCGGGTACGATTAGTATTCATGAAAGGAATCAAGGGTATGATAGAACTAACCAGGATACTATCTCAACGGTAGGTCGGAACGGCGAAAGTGTTGTATATGGGCAGAACCGCCTCTCTCTGGGTAGTAACAAGCTGCAGGTATCTCGACCCCAATACAACTCTGCGCAGAGTTAGGGGCGACGGAAGTCGCGAGTTGGCCCCTGTTGATTCACGTGCTCCACAGCCGACGGGCGCGCGCGGGATGAGGGCCCGTATCGCAGCTCTGCGTAGTGCACTGCTGGCGTAGTAGGGAAGAGTTCGGGCTCGTGAACGAGAGGTGGGGGTTTGGATCCCGCAGACTGCGTTTGTTTTGCACTTTTGCAAAATCCATGTTTATCATATAGGTAATCCACAGAGGGGTATTATAGTGTGTTATTGAGCATGTTTACATATAACATACCACTCATACCGTTAACAAGGGTGGTCCAGGCAGGGTCACCGATTTCGCTGAAACTTTGTCTAGGGGGTTATTTGGGGTGCTGATCCCGAATCTGATATCCGTTCTTCCCGATTCGGCTGGATAATATAGATACAGGAAGGCACGGGATTACATTCTTAAAGTTTCTGCCGGTGACGGCAGGTAGAGACAGAATCGTGAAAAACGGATGTCAGATTCGTGATCCGCACCCCAAATAACCCCCCTAGACGAAGTTTCAGCGAAATCGGTGGCCCTGCCTGGACCACCCTTGTTAACGGTATGGGTGGCCTCCGACCGAATCGTGAAAAAAGGATGTCAGATTCGTGATCGGCAAAACCCCCCTAGACAAACTTTCAGCGAAATTTTTTTTTGACCGAAGTCTTGTCGGTGGAGTCGGAACTTTTCACTAGTGCTACAAAATATCTATCGTTACATAACTATAGCTTCACACAAAATAGGCTTGAAATAAGCGACACACAGAAGTGAACATTTTAGCTAATCTGTAGTTTGAAGCATATGTTATATGTAAACATGCTCTATAACACACTATAATACCCATAGGTGGATTACCTATATTGCAAAAGTGCAAAACGAACGCAGTCCACGGGATCCAAACCCCCGACCCCGCGTTTACGAGCCCGAGCTCTTCCCTACTACGCCACCTGTGCACTCCGCCTAGCCGCGATGCGAGCCCTCATCCCGCGCGCGCCCGTCAGCTGTGGAGCACGTGAATCAACAGGGGGCCAACTCGCGACTTCCGTCGCCCCTAACTCTGCGCAGAGTTGTATTGGGGTCGAGATACCTGCAGTTTGTTACTTCCCAGAGAGAGGCGGTTCTGCCCATATACAACACTTTCGCCGTTCCGACCTACCGTTGAGATAGTATCCTGGTAAGCCTCTCGAGAGAACAACTGGGCACGGATTCATCAACGCGCATACCCGTAGGGTGGATACCCACGATGTGGACATCCCACGATTCATGATAAATCTTACCCGCCAAATCGTAGTGGGTAGCGGGTACCATTCGTGTTCATGAAAGGAATGACGGGAAGGATGGAACTAAGGGCCTGTTCATACTTCGCGACACGAGCGATAAAAGCGACTGGGGCGACGGACATAGTGTCGTGTACGTAAATAATTGCGTACTCCACACTCCGTCCGTGACGAATGTAGTGTGAAATGCGCAATTATTTACGTGAACCACACTACATCCGTCGCCCCAGTCGCTCTTGTCGCTCTTGTCGCAAAGTATGAACAGGCCCTAAGCCTTTCGCGAGAATAGCTGATCTCACTGGAGCGCCATTTTGTCAACGGGGCGCAGAATTGTTGCGGGTATGAGGATATACCCACGACGACCTCGAGTATTCTATACCGACTGATATGCCCACGGTGTGGCGGGTAAGGTTTATCATGAATGCCTCATCGTGTGTATATCTACCCCTATATCCCGCATACCCAAGGGTATAAGCGTTGATGGACCCGACCCCAGATTGGATGGGGCAAGGCAAAGAGACACAGCATACGAAGCTCACGAATACTTGTTCTAGGAAACTGACTATCACTCATGCATATACACCACATCCAACTTGAACAGCATTCAAACCGGGCTAGGAGATTAAAAACGGACCTACTCAAATCTCAGTAGCCATGGGAACAGCCGCAGCCGCAGCCAGTCCCCATCGTAGGACACCAGGTCGAACAGGAGCACGGCACACAGGCGGGGGCGGGATTCTGGCGGTGGGGACGATGGTGATGGTGGTGGTGGTGGTGTGGAGATCGTCCTGCAGGTCTACGGTGACCCCTGGAACGGTCGCTCGGATGGGGGTGTCCGGCAGGATTGTGGTCCGTCGAGCAGCATCCTCGTCGATGATCAGCGAACTCGTCGCAGCAGGATGAAGATGACTCCTGCTTGTCGGCGTCGTCGATGACGTGCAGCTTTTGAGGGAGACAACAGTCCTCGGTAGCCTTCATAACGGCGTCAGCGTTGTTCATTTGAATGAGTTCGCGTTCTTCGTCTATCCAGAGCACTTTGTTCACCGAAACGCCGAGCGCAGCCATGTTCTTCTTGAACGCTTCGAACAGGTCGTCCTTGTCCTTGTAGGTGATTGTGAATTCGGGCGGGCGAGTCATGCGAATTCTGAACATGACGTTCTTGGTTTCGGGAGCGGATTCATCGGTCATGATGTCGAGGACGGACTGGGCGCGGAGCCGACGGCGAGGCGCTTAAGTAGCCCGTCGTTTCGAACGTCATCGATCGACTTGTGAAAGATTGCACAATCGCGTGTGGAGTTTTTCGAAGGGCTTCGTCATCACTCGCAGCGTTTGTTGAATGAGTCACCGACACTATTGCACTTTCACGACTCCCGAGATCGAGGAGACGCAAAAATTTTTCGTCCAAACCTCGCCCAGGGGGTGTTTGGGGTGCTGATCACGAATCTGACGTTCATTTTTCGCATTACGCTCAAGTTCGAGCGAAATCGGTGACCATGACTTTAGTCACCCGAACCTACGGTAACCTACCGTACTCCAGTGTAATACGAATAATAAATGCCAGATTCGTGATCAGCACCCCAAAGCTGAGCTAAATCGAAGCAGATCCGCATTTAACTGGGATTTTTGAGCACCGCACTTCATTGATGAGGGCGCGAACTACCGTATTTTCCCAACTACACCCATAACCAGTTCGTCTTACTTAATCATTCATTCCCCAATCCCAAGTGGGTCTCACCTACCCCAATCCCAAATAATGTATTCCCGGCGATCGGTTGCCATCCGTGGAAACATTTCGCCACCATTTCAACGATGTTTCCGTCGTGGTCACTGGAATGTTATCGATAAGGCGATTAGAGGCCACTATTCATCGAAATGGAACGGGGAAAACACGGGAAGGGAACCCCTCCCCGTTGTTCACGAGACCACTATACATCGGACTGCTGCGGAAGCAGTTGTGAATAAGTATGATCGATGACGGTAAAGAGCAGCTTATGGTGGTCTTAGACCCCGTTTATACTTCCGACGCGATGGCATGTAGAGTGGCCAAATTGATCGATCGCGTCGCTCGATCGATCAACTTTGACACTATACATGCCGTCGCGTAGGAAGTATAAACGGGCTTAAGACCACCATAAGCTGCTCTTTACCGTCATTGATCATGTCGCGTCACTCGATTTCGAAGTATAAACGGGCCCTTAGGCTCAGTTTATACTTCCAACGCCGAGCGACGCGACGGCATGTAAAGTGGCCAAATTGATCGATCGCGTCGCTCAATCAATATGGCCACAATACGTGGCGTCGCGTCGCTTGGCATCGAAGTATAAACGGGCTCTTAGGCTGTGATCAGGCTCTCTCATGATGCAACCGTAGCCGTAGCCATACCCAATCAACGCTCACATTACCAAGTCGGACCTGAACGAGCGATATGACGCTCTTCGCGTCCGTCGAGCGAAAAGAAACCATTGGAGCACTCTGGCACGCGACAGGGACGAATGTAGACACTGCTGGCGCCCCTCTCGCAACTCGATGATCAACGGGACGGCAGGTGGAGCAGGTGATCTCACCTGCTGCTATACCTCCTGGCTGGATTTATACAACTTCTTGTAGTCATCACGTTTATTGCTCATCCGAAACATAAAGGATTCCTTTCAGCAAGGAGAAGCCGTCAGCCTAATACAATAGCCTTCGATGGTTCTCCTCATGTAAACGGAGTACGTACGTGCATATAGAGATCACTTGTTTATCATTCTGACTGTAGACAGCAACTGATTTCAGACCCGGGACGTTGCGGCTACGGCACTTAGGCACTCGTCGCTGATATACGGCTAGATTTACTTCGATTTCGGTGCAGAAGCGTTTGACGTCGGAGGTGCTTCTTCCACGGTTTCTGCGGCGGCATCTCCGTTCGTCTCCGGCTTCTCTTCTGTGTCCATTGGCTCTGCTGTCTTCGCCGGTGGGTCCTGAATACATCGTTCAATTCATTTCTGATGCGGATCTACCTAGTCGGGAGGGGGCAGCCGTAAAGTGTCAGATGCGTGTGTCATCCTATAGAACACAACGACATGCCCTCCCTGAATCGCATAATGGGAGGACAGCTGATGGCTTCGCAGAAATCGGATCTATTCTAGTCCGGGGGGCCACGTAACTAAAAAGTATTATATGTGACAAATTCACTCAAGACTTACAGAGCGGCTCCTATAGAACAACACAGGACCTAAACAAGAAAAGTCACGAAGTAAAAACGAAAAAATTGCATTTGTTACGGTTGTAAAAAGGCAAAGTTGTGTGCCCTCCTCACCATGTTAGATCCTGGTCATAACATGTCAAGCGACGGTCACCACGCGGCATGGGGCTTCATGCGCCCTCCCCACCATGTTAGATCCCGGATATGACATGTCAGCCTGCGGTCAGCACGCGGCATGCCTCCATTCCGTCGCTCTTTGTCCGCCGAGACGGTTGTAAACCGCGGCGATTTTTTATTTATTTTTTGTATGTTTGTCCGTTTTTGGTTTCTTTTAGGTTAGGTTTCGTTCTCTAGGAGCCGCTCGGTAAGCATTAATTCATTTTGTTGCCTAGTTTTTAGTTATGTGGCCCCCTGGACTAGGATAGATCCCAGAAATCCAGGCAAGGGATTAGATATGGCAAGTCATTACATGCCCACTTCCGATCAGGATATATCCATACTTGCTAAAGAGCCTGAAGAAACGGCTTTGACAATCCAGTACCCCCTAAAATTTGAAAAATTTCAACGTTTTTCATGTTTACTAGAAAAACGAACCTAGCAAGAGTACCTCGAGGCAAGCAATGGATGACGAAAGGTTTCTGCTGTCTCCGAAAAGCCTCTGGCCCCGAGCGACACAAGGGAACTGCCTCAACGGTACGCCGGAACCATAGTAAGAATCTCCGTTCTCGAAATGGTAACCAGACGTGTTTTGTTTTTGCCGATTCCTTGAGGCCTTCGAGTGGAGGCATCGAAATTTGTAAAGGTTCGTGGGGTCGAGCTTACCACGCCGGCGCAAGGAACTGGTGTCGTGGACTGGGTGGCGCAGTGGTAGAGGTGCTGCTTCATGATCGTGACGTCGGGGGTTCGGTTCCCGAGCTACGTCGCGTTTTTGCACTTTTATCACAGTATCGGAATTCCATAGAGATCTCCATATCTGGACTTTCTTTTTTGGAGTTTGCTGCGGTAAGATGTTTTCACTACATATTCCTTGTCGACGTCTCGTAATACACAAGCAGTGTCTCAAATACGATTATATGTGAAACTTTCGGATCTATCCTAATCCGAGGGGGGGGGGCACATAACTAAAATGTAGGTAACAAAATGAATTGAGACTTACCGAGAACGATTAGGAACCTAAAAGAGATCAAAGGCGAACGAACAAACAAAAAATAAAAAATCGCCGCGGTTTACAACCGTCTCGGCGGGCAAAGAGCGACGGAGTGGAGGCATGCCGCGTGCTGACCGCTGCCTGACATGTTTAACCAGGATCCAACATGGTGAGGAACATTTTTCGTGACTTTTTCTTGTTTAAGGTCCTATGTTGCTCTGTAGGAGCCGCTCGGTAAGTCTCAAGTAGATTTGTTACATATAATACTTTTTAGGTATGTGGCCCCCCGGACTAGGATAGATCCTAGAAATCGCCATGGAAATCGTATTGGTAAAAGTGCAAAAACTCGACGTAGCTCGGGAACCGAACCCCCGACGTCACGATCATGAACCAGCACCTCTGCCTCTGCGCCATCCAACCCAAGACAGAAGTTCCTTGCGCCGCCGCAGTAAGCTCGACAACCCTGCGCACCCTCAACCATTGCAAATTTCGGTGCCTCCTACTCATTTGCCTCAATGATTCTGCAAAAACAAAACATGTTCCGTTACTGCTCGGAGAACGGAGATTCTTTCCATAGTAATTGTTCTTGCCGGTCCGGCGTAGCGTTGAAACAGTTCCCTTGCCAGGATGAGCGATGGTATAACAAAGGCTTCACGGAGAACTAAAACTCACTGAAATGGCGACAGCATTGCCGGCTGGGAACATCTCGAAAAGGTTCTGCATCAGCATATGAGTTCGCGTCTTCTGGAAATGTGTGCTGCGAGCCTGCAGCGGCTTCTCCTCTTCGGACTAAAACAACCGGCATGAAATTAGAATGTGACAGAGCGAAAATGGAGTCTCTGAACAACCTTTTCTTCCTCTTTCTTCGGCACCGGTTTCTTGTCGAACTGCCAGTAGTAGCCCTTGGCCACATTGTACCTGAACATTTTGCGTAAAAAATCAAGTGCATGTTAAACCAGATGAAAGCAACTTCGTAGGGGTGCCTTTGGAGCCCTCCTAGTCGGGGTGGGGGCATATAACCAAAAGTTATTTAACCAATGGACCTGACACTCACGGATCTGCTTCATGAGGACAAAATAGGGCGCAAAGAGACTTGGAGGGGTCAATTTGCATTCAGTGGTTATCCACCTTCGTAAAGAGGCACATGAATACAGAGTTACAACTGAAGTAGCCTACCTCAGTTTATCACAGGGGTAGACCACACCAATTCTTTGTAATTTTTTTTAATATAATGCAACACAAAATATTTAGTAGGGCTTCCTCCCATGGTGACCCCCTCCGAGCCGCTTTGCGCCCAAAATAGAACCCAAAAAACAAACAAACCAACAAACAGACAAAAGGTACTTATGAAGCAAAGGGCCCGTGGTGCCGTGGGGTTGCCGGCAAACATGTTAACGCGGCAACCCACGGCACCACGGGACCGCTACTTATGAAGCACCGGTCCCAGGGTGCCGTGGGGTTGCCGCGTTAACATGTTAACATGCAACCCCACGGCACCACGGGCCCTCTGCTTCATAAGTACCAGACAAAAAACAAACAAATCGCCGCGGTTGTAAATACGCCTCGGCGGGCAAAGCGCATTCAAACACAACTGACCGCCGCCTGACATGTTATAACCCGAACAACATTGTCTGTTTAGAGCCGCGGTGAAATCAAATGTATTTTTTTTGTGAATTTTGTTAGTTTAGGCGCTATCTTGTCCTCTAGAAGCCGCTCCGTGAATACCAAGTCAATTTGTTGCGTAGTTTTTAGTTAAGTGTCCCTCCCCGACTAGGATAGACCGGTGCCCTCCAATATAAATTGTTACGTTTTGTGCTCATGTTTCGGTTAACCGCTCTCCGGTAGTGTTTCTTCCATCACGCTTTGTTAAATACCTAGTCTGAGCACGTCTTTCTAACCAGAATTGTCCTACTCAGGAACATGTTTGCTAGTCTTCTTTCCGGTAGGTCTGATGCTGGATTGTAAGGATAGGAAATTCCTAACTGCGGAAAATCTAGGGCTGGATTCTTCAGGCACTAGTGAACAGTAATATTAACCCTAGCCTTACCCGCCTCATGCAAAAAAGAATAGCTGACCGCAATTTATTAAAAAATTGCATTTTTTCGTTGTCTACTGGAGAGCCGGTAACCAATGCATTGCTTCTTATTCTTATTCTTGCTTTAAAAAAAATTGCCGCTTTATGTTTGCTGGGCGCGTGTAGCGCAGTCGTAGGAGGCGCGACTGTCGCGTGCACCCGATACCAGGTTCCTGGTTCGGATTTCCCGCCCAGGCCAACCAAGCCTTCCATCCCTCCGGGGTCGGTGAATTGGTACCAGACTTGTCTGGGAAGGATAGAGCGCTGACTTGTTCATCGGCTGGCCACCGCAAGTCATTGTATGGCCAAATACGCATTCATGTCGCCTCCACGACATCCCGTAGAAGTAGAATGCGCTGGCGCATCCCAGAAGGGATTGATTAACGCCGTCCTTTATCCTTTTATCCTTTATGTTTGCTAATTCTGGGCCTTACAAGGGAAGGGTCTGAAGCGTATGTCTGAAGAAGCGAGACATATAGAGAGAATCCTCACCCTCAATTCGTATGAAAATGTGTTATTTTTTTGCCAAGTCGTTAAACCCAAGGAGTAGGTGGTCCTTGAAGTCACAATGGAATACGGCGCACCACGAGCTTGGGGGTCTTGTACGCCAGCGATGCCTCTACCGGCAAGAGGCTCCGAGCGCAGTGGCAGTGGGGTTGGTTCATGCGAGGAAGGTCGGGGGTTGGGTCCTTGTGCGCTGCTCCATTTTTGCATTTCGACTGACTAGTTGAGATTTGGGGGATTCTGACGTGTATACCATATTCAGACGTTTTCTGCGCATTTTCTAGCTGTACGTTGTGGAGAGTACCTTTCTTGCGACTTGTTTATACCTTTCTTGCTCCAGTCAGTTGAAATGCAAAAATGCAGCAACGCAGAGGAACCAAACCTCCGACCTTCCTCGCACGAAGCAACCCCACTTCCACTGCGCTCCGAGCCGTTTGCCGGTAGCGGTCGTACAAGACCCCCAAACTCGTGATGCGCCGTATTCCATTGTGACTTCAAGGACCCATAATCCTTGGGTTTAACGACTTGGCAAAAAATAAGCACATTTTTATACTAATTGAGGGTGAGGATTCTCCCTACATGACTCGTTCCCCCCGTTCAGACATACGCTTCAGACCCTTCCCTTGTTAGTGAATTTGTACTTGCGTATGTTTCCACTGTAAGCCCAAATAAACAAATAAACTTCCACCTCGAAAACTGTACGACTTGATCGAAAGCGTTCTTCAACGGCTCTATCGCGCCAAGCAATCGAGACTGTACGAAAGTGTACACATCTGGAGCTTGATAGACTGTTCCGTTTATGACGTAGTAGTAGGCGAGAGGAGTTACTGAAATAGTCTCACAATGAATTTCGTTTAGGACCAAACTATTTTTTTTAGTTACTCTCAAAAATGAAATGGAAGAAAACGCCCCGCAAGGAAAATATGCAATCTATTAGGTTGTAACGAATTAAATGGCACTGGCTCGCGCCATTTTTTGGCGCGTCTTTACGCGTTTGATCAAGAACAAACCGTAACATGTGGCATATCATTTAGAAGCGCAAACTTTGCTCTACCGGTGAGTACCAAATTTTCTATGTAAAAGTGGGGAAACTTTAAAGTTTTATTGACTTTTTTGCAGATGGACAAAAGGGTAATCCGAGGCATTTACTTGTATGAATTCAAGCTGGGCACTACAGCTAAGGAGGCGGACGAGAAGATCAACGCCGCATTCGGTCAAGGATGTTCCACAATTCGGACGGCGTATCGTTGGTATCAGAAGTTCCGGAATGGAGATGAGAGCTTGGAAGAACATGAAGGTCGTGGGAGGCATAGTGATGTTGATGAGGACAAGCTGAGAGATGTGGTAGAGGAGGATCCACACAAAGGTACCAGGGAGATAGCGAAGGTTCTTGGCGTCAGTCACAACACAGCTGCCCAGCATCTGAAGGAAATTGGAAAGACCAAAAAGCTGGGAAGATGGGTGCCTCACGAGCTGTCTGAGGAGCAAAGAAACCGACGATATGAGATCTCGTCCGCACTGCTTCTACGGAACGAGACGGACCCATTCCTTGATCGCATCGTAACCTGTGACGAGAAATGGACAATGTACGACAACAGGCGACGATCGGCACAGTGGGTGGACAGCGATGAGAGCCCCAAGGTTTTTGCGAAGCCGGAATTGCACCAAAAGAAAGCAATGGTGACAGTATGGTGGTGTGCGCTGGGAATTATTCACCACAGCTTCCTCCCTCCCGGTGAATCCATCACGGCAGAGAAGTACTGCATTGAAATTGAAGAAATGATGAAAAAGTTGAAGGATATCCGGCCGGCCTTGGTAAACCGAAGGCGAGTTCTCCTTCTGCACGACAATGCTCGCCCCCATGTAGCACGAGTGACGTTGCAGAAATTGAATGAGCTGAGCATTGAAACTCTACCACATCCCCCGTTTTCTCCCGACCTCTCCCCAACAGACTACCATTTCTTCAAGCATCTTGGCGACTTCTTGGTGGGGAAAATATTCAAATACCAACAGGATGCCGAAAGTGCCTTCGAAGATTTCGTCAATTCCAGAACTTCTGATTTTTATGCTACTGGGATAAAAAAGCTTGTGTCACGTTGGCAAAGATGAGTAGAATCAGAAGGTTTTTATTTCGATTAATAAACTTGCCTACAAGCCGAAATATTAACTGTTTAAATTTACAGTGGTTCAGTGCCATTTATTTCGTTACAACCTAATAATTCGGCTCCATAAGGCTTCACGAAAAAATCTTCTAGAAATGCATGAGAAACGTTCATAGGAACTTAATCCGCAGCCGTACTAATACCAGATAGCGGGTACTTGTAATAGGTCGCGATTGCCGCCGTTTTCAGCTTCTAAGTTCAAACGATCATAACTTCGGTCAGAACTGTCGGGAAACATTTTCGACATTCTCGTTTACACGGTAAATTTCCCCTTGAATGTTTTCTAAACAACCCGAGAAAAGAAGAGAAAGAATAAGCATAAAGAATAGATCTGTTTGTGGATCAAGCAGAATAAAACATATGTTTCAAGATCAATTCTTTCAATTTTTCTACGAGTTAGTTTAGAGATAAACATCCGTAATCTCAGCAGTCACTCACCATTCTGCATATTATTTCGGCGATGTTTGCAAATCACATACAGAGGAGGCTGAGCGCTCCACAAAACATACTGGATACCGGTCATCGAGCTAAAAATGGGAACTTTGAACGCGGTGCGCGCACTTCTGCAACGTCGTCTTACTTCCATTTCTTTTTATACAAAGCTCTGTTCACCCTTCACTCTTATCATCCGTTCAGTACAGAAATCTTGGCAAGACTCTTCATCGTAATCTAAACGGCAAGTATAAACTAACCTACTATAACTACCACATTCAAACAAGGATCAACGTTGAGCAGCGTATTTTTACAAATGTTAACTTGGAAGTGGCCTGAATTCTCAGACATATCATTCTCACTTCAATCTCGAGCTTGACAAAACTGGACGGAACACCTTCCAAATCTAGGCTGTAACAAGGAAAGGTTTCAAACGCATGGCGAGGTTTTGCTATGCTAAATATTTTAATAGGATGAAGGGCCGTGTGAGCGGAGACCAGAAGTACAGTTAGTTTTTCGTGAACACTTTTTTAATGACCGGATGAAGGGGTGTAAAAGCGTGTACGCAACACTCATCAACCCCTATGACACGCCAAGAGATGTGCCACGGTGGCGTATTCGGTAGGAGTGCCGCCTCATAGTAGCACACCGGCGGGTTTTTGAGTTCGAGTCCGCGTACTGCCAATGTTTTTGCACATATGAGTTTGCTGTTATTGCCTGTATGGTAGGATTCTCATGATCACAGGAGTCAATTTTAGACCACCAGTGCTTACATCAAACCAAGGCTGTGTATTTGCGCCTTCATAAGTGCTAGTTTTTCAACGACGCGTATCTGCACCACCACGATATCGTACCATATCACCAATGATACCGTAACTGCACAAAATACGCATACCTTGCGGTTGAATATTATGAATCTGGGCCATATCGATACTAACTGTACTAAAAATGTCGTTTTTGCCTGAATATGGTCAAAACTTAACTCCTGTGATCATGAGAAAGCGCAATAACAAGAAACTAATATGAGCAGAAATATAGACAGTACGCGGACTCGATCTCAAGAGCTCACTGGTGTGCTTCTATGAGGCAGCAATCCTACCGACTGCGCCACATAGACACATCTCGTGGGGTGTCATAGGGATTGATGATTGCTGCGCATACGTCTTCACACCTATTTTTCTGGTCTTTCAAAAAGCGTTCAGCAAAAACGAACTGTAATTCTGGACAACGCTCACACGGCCTACATCCTGTCAAAATAGCATCGCAAAAACTCGCCATGAGTTGGGAACCCTTTCTTGTAAGGCCAAAACAAACATTAGATTCAAGAGATTTATTTCGGATTTCTCTAAAAATGTATGTAAGAGATCAATATTAACAGAATTCATATTCTTTCAGTCACAGAGAACCTTCTTACAATGGAAGGTCGCTAGCTTATCCTCGCCCTCCACTTTTTTCAATAGGGCATGTTCTTCATGGTAATCTCCAGCCTACTGAATTCAGATAAGGATAAGGATAAAGGATAAAGGACGGCGTTACTCAATCCCTTCAGAGATGCGCCAGCGCATTCTACTTCTACGGGATGTCGTGGAGGCGACATGAATGCGTATTTGGCCATACAATGACTTGCGGTGGCCAGCGGATGAACAAGTCAGCGCTTTCTCCTTCCCAGACAAGTCTGGTACCAATTTACCGACCCCGGAGGATGATGGAAGGCTTGGTTGGCCTGGGCGGGAAATCCGAACCAGGAACCTGGTATCGGGTGCACGCGACAGTCGCGCCTCCTCCGACTGCGCTACACGCGCCTTTAATTCAGATAAAAGGATAAATAATAAAGGACAGCGTTGAAGAGTTCGCGTTTCACGGACCGGATGTGGAAGATCACTAAAATTTCGATTCTGAAATAATGTTTGACCTACTGAAAACGAACCCATCTCCAAAGACGCCCATTTTGATCTGTGAGGTAATCAAATTGGTTTGAAAGGTGTTCGGCATGACATGAAAACGGCACAGACTGATCAGTGACGCGAAAAGAGTCGATGCGCAAGTCAGTATGCTGCTGCATTCAGGTAAATCTAGTACCAACTAAGCGAATCCTGAGACCTAGAATCCGCTTCACACAGTTGAAAAAAATCTTGTTGATATGACTCACAGCAGACACTCCTCCAAAGGTCGGGAGATGTTCTGCATACGGACATTCTCATTGCAAGAGCCTTTGTCATAGAAAGCATTGTCCGAGTTGCAGAAGTACTCCAGGACATTCTCGGGTGTGATGAAGTTCGCCGGCCAATTCGGGTTCTTGAAGGTGATGTGCAGGGGATTCGGTCTCATGACTAAACGGACAAGCACGAGCTATGGCATTCTCGGCAAGGAGTAGAATGCACATACCCGAAGTCCCCGGCCTCATCGGATTCATTACAGGCTGCAGCTGAAGTCACGGAAGATGAAAGGTTATTGCTGATTTGGCGAAGGATTGTGCTACTGAAGCAGCGAAATAATGAGCGGGTTGGATTAAAGACCCTGCTAAATAACAGAAGAATGGAAAACCGCTAAAATTTATTACAAAATCACGATCAAATAAATTACAACACGATGTTTTGCAGTTCAGGAGCACTGTAAGATGTGACATTCAGAGTAACATCGGTTTGGGATTCAAGCCAGAGCGCACGATTCTAGTACTTCATCTTCGAATCAAAGTTGAGATAATCGGACGGGTAGATCCTCTCGTCGCGTCCAAGAATCATATCCCAGTGCAGGCGGGACGACTCGAAAATACCTTCAGGGCCACGATTGATCTGCGCAGCGGAGTTCAGTTCACTGAAAAGCACGCACCATTATAGGGAAATCACGCCTAGAGCTGTGAAAAAATTTTATTGCTCAGTAAATTCCAAGCTCTCTCATCTTTTCGCTCTTTGCCAACGAGGTTTTTAGGTGGAATATTTATTTATGGCCTGACGCTTCGACCCTGCCGTCGTCTTCGGAGGCCTAAAAACGGCTCGAAGCATTAGACCCGTATTTCACCCGATCAAGCGCTCCACGTGCGCTAGCTAGCATTCTATACCTAAGGTCAAGAGCAGAGCCCGAAGCGTCGAGCGAACTCATCCAGAATTCCAACGCTGGCGAGTTAGCAACCCGCTATCAACTCTGGGCGGTAGCGCAATCGCTACACGACGGCGGTGGAATTCTGGAGTCGGATTCATCAACACCTTACATAACTTTAACAGAGAACTCACATCGGAAAACTCAGATAACGCGGCTTACCAAGCGATAAGGTGAGCGATAAGCCGCGTTATCCGAGTTTTCCGCTGAGTTCTCTGTTAAAGTTATGTAAGTCGTTAATGAATCCGACCCCAGAATTCCACCCCCCCCCCCCCAAGAGTTGACAGCGGGTTGTTAACTCGCCAGCGTTGGAATTCTGGATGAATTTGCTCGACATTTTGGGTTTCATATTGTGCTCTTGACTTTAGGTGAAAAATGCTAGCTAGCGCCGGTGGAGCGCTTGGTCGGGTAAAGTACGGGTCTAATGCTTCGGGCCATTTTTAGGCCTCCGAAGACGCCGACAGTGTCGAAACGTCAGGCCATAATAAATATTTCACCTAAAAAACCTCGTTGGCAAATTTGTTCAACACATGGAGGGTTTCTTCTGGCGCTATTAACGTGGATCACTAACAAGAACGCATTTCCTTTAAATAGAGAAGGTCCTTGGTGCAGGTCTAGAAAGATTGTCCACCTCCATGTGCCCCCACAAACCTTGACGCTTTTTCCAAGAACTTTCAAAGTAAAAACGTGAGATACAAGTGCATATATAGTATATATAATCGTTGCAGGAGACCTAAGCTGGCTTTGGCTTCGGTAAATCTGTCACATGCGAAAGATATACACTATGGACCCTCCTCGTAAAGTTGCACGAAGTTACTTTTAAAGAGAAAAGCCCCATAAAACCGCAAGTTTAAGGAAGAAAAAGGCGTTTAAAGGCCCAATAAAGGAGAATCCTCACAGCAGCAGTTGCTCGGCGTGAGCCGTGCCGGCAAGCATCCTCTGTCCGTTCACGTAGTCGACGACACGATTGCGTGTCCGCGACTCCTCACCGGCCAACTCGTGTGGTACAGCAACGGAAACCTTCAATGAAGCGCATTTCGTCTCAAAATCCATTGAAATCACTCGAATGGACCCACATTCTTCGGCGCCTCCAAGTTGAGCCTTGTCACCGTTGGTGTTTGATTGAAATTCTCCTCAGCAGTGACCGGCTGGGCCAAGAGATCCGGTTGACGGTTGGAGAGACTGAGCAGCGACATGACAATCTAGTCGAATTACCGATGAAATAAACCCAAAGACCTGGAATTTTTCGGAGAATTGACAAAAATTTCAACAAAAGGTCGATTCCGACGCGTTTCTCAAGCACTTTTTGCCATTCTCCTTTCGTTTCATGCAAATACAATACAATTCTAATGTATTATGCGAAAAAAGGATTAGAAAGTCGTGTCGAACACATTTGCAAACGAGGAATGGGAGAAAACGAGGTCAGCTAGTGATGAGAATTCGAGGGGCGGTCTTTATGTACGAATGGTCGCCGCGCCCGCGACGAGGACTGTCGCGTGCGCGGTGAGCTCCGCTGCGGTCGTGGGAGCTGTGCCTCATGACTTGCTGCAAACGCTAGGTTTGAGTTGTTGATATCCCTTTCTGCTGTTGCAGGAGCTGGGGGAAAGCATGCTCTGGTTCAGAAATTGAGTTCGAGTTATAAAACTAAGCAACGTTCGAATGCTCAATTTTATATGGTGCTTCTTCAGGAAAAGCTGAAAATATGACACACTATCGCAGTGAGACTGAGTTTGTATACCCTTTCTAACACTTGATGTGCAAGTTTTGATGCAGGTCTAGATACCACTGGCCGCTGAAGTCACCCAATTGCGACGTCTTCTGCCGCGCTCGCCGCGCGAGTCCCCGCGTCCGCGGCGACCATTCGTACATAATGTCCCGCAGCCTGAGAATTCAGATTCACTCATGTTGGTGCAATTGCGCGTTGCACTGACGGGAAATTGCGTACATCATCCTTCAAAGGCGCAGTGAGATGAAGTGGGTGTCTATAACCTCGTCAATTTAAGGGTTGGGCAGCTAAATTTTGTGTGATGTACCACCTTCCTATTGGGAGGGAGTGTGTGTTGCTTTCAGAGTAGGTTTAGAGAGGGTTTACAGCTTGACTGGCTAAAAATCTGGGCTTAATCACTCGCCGATATACTTACAACCAAAAAAAAACGTCCGAGTTGTCCGGTGCTCAACGTCCACTGGCGCGCGATTCAAACCTGGATTTTGTTAGCCTTGGAGCGTGCTTATTACAGGCTCTATACGCTGGAGCCGAGGCTACGTGCAAGCTATGTGGTTCGTGATTTAGTATGCTGATATTCCTTATTCTGCTGTTGTTTTATCTCTACTACTGATCGTTGTGAGCGGTATTCACTGCGTTCGACAATATTCGAACATCCCTTTCAGAAGCCAACTGGATGAGATCGCACCACCGAGCGCATTCTGACAATCGACGAGCTGATGGAACAAGTGGTCCCGCAACGACTGCCTAGATACTGTGAGACAACCGGTCAATTCTTGACGGACAACTCGTCGCTAAGGCCTATGTTATACTCCATCGGGAGCAAGGGACGGGAATCGCGCCAAGATCCCTCACCTGGCCAATCGCCGCGCCCCGCCACGGCCGCCGTCCGCAGTGCACCCTTCGTCCGTGGACGTTCCGCGGATGCTCCCGCGGGAGTATAACACAGGCCTAACTTTGGCGATTTAAGACCCCACAGAGTTCTGCGGCAACGCCGCTCGCCGCTGTGGTTAAAGATAGGGCAGGGACGCCGCCGGCGGCGAGCTCTGCGTCTCTGCCCTATGGTTAAGCATAGGGCCGCGGCGCTCTCGCAGAACTCTGTGAGGGTCTTTAGGCATGAGTGTCGAATAATGCTCCAAGTTTTAGATTGTCATAAACTGGCGTCTAATCTGGTAAAGGTGAGGAGTTTATGTGTCTGCGAATGCGTTATTGTGAAAAATTGGGCGCTGCATCCATAGTGGTTGTGGAAGTGTTTGACGCTAATCATTCGCTCTGCTGGGTTGCGCTATGCATTCTACTGTGAGATATTATGAAGGCGTATTGGACCTATACAGTGACCTGCTGTGGCCAGCCGCTGCGCAGCTGGGTGTTTAAAGCCTGGTTTAGCCCTAGTTTATACTTGCGCCGCCACGCGGCGCGGCATGATGGTCACCGTAGATATCGATTTTTCCCGCCGCCCGGTCGATACCTATTCCGACTACGGTGCGGCGCCGCGCAGCGGCGCAACTATAAAGGCCCCCGCAGACTTCTGCGGCGAGCGGCGGACGGCGAAATCGCTGAGCGGCGACGGCGAACGGCGAAACCGCTCAGCGGCTTGACTCATCATCAGTGGGAGCGGTGACGGCGAGGTACTGTACTGTTTCTAGTCGGGACCGACTGGTGCTTAACAATAACGCGCCCCGATGACGATCGCGCACCCGCATCAACCGTCTCCGCTCTGGATCCCGCCGCGAAAGGGCAGAGCGCAGACAGACAGACGCTGGAGCGGCGCCGCCGGGTGGAATGACTCAAGTCATTTCCGCCAGCGACGCCGCCGGTGCCGCCGGCGGCGTCCCTGCCCTATCCTTAACCATAGCGGCGAGCGGCGTTGCCGCAAAACTCTGTGGGGCCTTAAGACCCTGTTTATACTTCGTCGCGGCGCGATGCGACGGCCACGCAATGAGGCCAAATTGATCGATCGCGTCGCGCAATCAATATGGCTACTATACATGGCGTCGCGTCGCGCCGCGACGAAGTATAAACGGGGCCTAAACCAGACTAAGACCCTCTCAGAAAAGTCAGATATCAGTCTCATTCTTTTCTCTTTCAGAAATGTGGGGCTCATGACGTCAGGGATTCAGTAGACTCTTCTATTTTTGTTGTTGTGAGGTGTCCCCCCCCCTCAAACAGTTAGCTGCTGACAAAAATCAATATAATCGATCGACAGTGGTTACCCGATCGATATTGTCCACATATTGTGCTCCGTATCCACCGACTGAGATAAGGGTCGATAATCGAGATGTGGACTCGATGGCCAACCGCAAAGTAGTAGGGAAGTAGTTTTAGCCATCTCAGTGAAGTCTGATATCAAACCTTTTTTTCGAAAATTAAGGGGCTCAAATTGTACAGAAATTTAGCAGAATCTTGCGAGCAGGCCTCACAACCAGCCTGACTACTAGCTGGGGCTTTGCCCTAGTATTTTCTAGTATTTCATTTCATAAGAGCTTGCCTCCTTCACTTGTTGTGAATTATTCATCCACTAGTATCTTCACGTGATTCTCACCTCATACAATCAACCGGACCGAAAATCAATAAGATCGATCGATAGTGGTCAACCGGTTGAGTTGTTTACTTGTTGCGCTAACTATCCACCAGCTAGTAAAGTGGTCCTTAGCGGCTTGTCTAGCCACTCACCGGGGATTTCCCTGTAGTTCAATAGATCTGCTTTGTTTTGCTTGTTATGAACTATCGACACGTGACTTTTCACGTGACTCCCATCTCAAAAATTGAATTTCAGCAGAAAATCGATATAATCGATCGATTGTGGTCAACCGATCGATATTGTTTGCTTGTTGTGCTCCTATCCATCAGCGAGTGTGGAGATCGACAGTGCCTATCGAGGTGTAAAGCAGTGAATCGCTAGATCAACCTATTGGGCCCTGGCTGGGGCATCGTCCTGGTAATTCCTAAAAATCGATTGATATTGTTTGATTTATGTGATACTTATCCAATGGCCAGCCTAGAGATCGATGAGCTCGACGGTGATGTGAAGTTCGCTTAAAGGGGATCACTTGATCGGACGCACAGACAGATGGACAGACAGACAGAGAGACAGACAGACAGACGAACAGACACTAACTCTTCTATACAATATTGTTGTGCTCGAACAAATATATTCGAGTAATTATTCGAATAAAAAAAAGAAATTATTCGAAAGTCGAATACTACAGCTTTATTTGAAAATCGAATAATTTTATTCGAATATCGAATGAATTTTAAATCTTTAGGCGCAGAATCGGATTCGAACAAATTGTAAGACCACTCAACTGTTCAAATGAACGAAAACGGGGCTTATTCAATTTTCGATCGTTCGAAAAAATAATGAGCAAATAAATTCGTTCATTCATACGTTCGAAATTTTTCGACATCGAATTTATTCGCTCATTCATTCGTTCAATAAAATTTCTCAAAAAAGCAACTATATTCACCACTAAGTAAGCAGACTACGTGTAGTCCAAGGATGTAGGAAATTTCAGCACGTTATGCTCCCTAGATTAAGCTAGTATTTAATCCAACTATTAGGTTGTAACGAAATAAATGGCACTGAACCACTGTAAATTTAAACAGTTAATATCTCGGCTTGTAGGCAGGTTTATTAATCGAAATAAAAACCTTCTGATTCTACACATCTTTGCCAATGTGACTCAAGCTTTTTTATCCCAGTAGCATAAAAATCAGAAGTTCTGGAATTGACGAAATCTTCGAAGGCACTTTCGGCATCCTGTTGGTATTTGAATATTTTCCCTACCAAGAAGTCGCCAAGATGCTTGAAGAAATGGCAGTCTGTTGGGGAGAGGTCGGGAGAAAACGGAGGATGTGGGAGAGTTCCGATGCTCAGCTCATTCAATTTCTGCAACGTCATTCGTGCTACATGGGGGCGAGCATTGTCGTGCAGAAGGAGAACTCGCCTCCGGTTTACCAAGGCCGGCCGGATATCCTTCAACTTTTTCATCATTTCTTCAATTTCAATGCAGTGCCTCTCTGCCGTGATGGATTCACCGGGAGGGAGGAAGCTGTGGTGAATAATTCCCAGCGAACACCACCATACTGTCACCATTACTTTCCTTTGGTGCAATTCCGGCTTCGCAAAAACCTTGGGGCTCTCATCGCTGTCCACGCGCTGTGCCGATCGTCGCCTGTTGTCGTACATCATCCATTTCTCGTCACAGGTTACGATGCGATCAAGGAATGGGTCCGTTTCGTTCCGTAGAAGCAGTGCGGACGAGATCTCATATCGTCGGTTTCTTTGCTCCTCAGACAGCTCGTGAAGCACCCAACTTTCCAGCTTTTTGGTCTTTCCAATTTCCTTCAGATGCCGGGCAGCTGTGTTGTGACTGACGCCAAGAACCTTCGCTATCTCCCTGGTACCTTTGTGTGGATCCTCCTATACCACATCTCTCAGCTTGTCCTCATCAACATCACTATGCCTCCCACGACCTTCATGTTCTTCCAAGCTCTCATCTCCATTCCGGAACTTCTGATACCAACGATACGCCGTCCGAATTGTGGAACATCCTTGACCGAATGCGGCGTTGATCTTTCGTCCGCCTCCTTAGCTGTAGTGCCCAGCTTGAATTCATACAAGTAAATGCCTCGGATTACCCTTTTGTCCATCTGCAAAAAGTCAATAAAACTCTAAAGTTTTCCCACTTTTACATAGAAAATTTGGTACTCACCGGTAGAGCAAAGTTTGCGCTTCTAAATGATATGCCACATGTTACGGTTTGTTCTTGATCAAACGCGTAGAGACGCGCCAAAAAATGGCGCGAGCCAGTGCCATTTAATTCGTTACAACCTAATATTTCGCGTAGTTTATTACTAATAACTTCAACAAAAAACAATAGTTATACAATCTGATACAACTTCTATATAGAGCAATGCCAAACAGTCATTCACTCGAGAAGATGTTCGAAATGAGCTCCTTTTGCAGCAATGCAGACCTTCAGTCTCTTCTCCACCGACATCACTGTGGGCCGCAGGAAGGTGACGTCGATATCGTCCCACGCCTTCTGAAGTGAAGCTTTGAGAGCGTTCAAACTTTGCTGACTCTTCGAGGAGACCTTCTGCTGCAAGTGGCCCCACACAGCGAAATCCATCGGATTCAGATCAGGCGAGTTAGGTGGCCAGAAGTCCTTCGTCCAGTAGCCAGGGAAGTGACCCTCGCAGAATGCCAGTGTGGATCTCGCAGAATGAGCAGGTGCCTAGTCCTGTTGGAGCACGCACTGACCTCTGACAAAATCTTCAGCAACCCAGGGAAGAAGAACATCGCGCGGGATCTTTTCTTGGTAGACCTTAGCGTTGATTTTCACTGAACGGTCGACGAAAACCAGAGGTGTCTTCTTGTCCGGGGTAATGCCAGCCCATACCATTACAGATTTCGGAAAAAGAGTCCTGTTGAGAAGACGACGTTGAGAAGACCTGTTTCTGGATGGAGGCAGCAACTGACGCCGACTCTGTGAATTGTGTGCCACTTCAATGGTAAAAATCTTCTCGTCCGTCCAGATGACGTTTGACAAGCGGCCCTGCTGGATCTCTTTTAGCAACAACTTGGATTTTTCCAATCTAATCTGAATGACAGCTTCCGTAAGGGCTTGTCCGCGATAAAGACGATAACTGCGAAGTCCAAGATCCTGTTTGACGATCTTCTGTATTGTTCTGCGGGATGCCCTAAGGTCTACGGCCATCCGATTCATGCCAACTCCATTGTTCCGGTCGATTCTCTTTTTGATGACCTTTCGAAGGCGGAGAGTGTTCACAATACGTGGTCTGCCAGATCTCTTCCTCGGTTCGACCGTTCCTTCCTCTCTGTACAGCTTCACAATGTGTTGGACTCTTCTGGCAGAAATTTGAAGTCGTCGAGCCATCTCTGCTACAGAATGCCTTTATCGGCGAGACGAGCGATGGTGGAACGATGTGGTGAAGCTCTCATTGTCGACGGTATTGAGTGTATCACCTTGCCTGGTTTCTGTACATACTTCCCCCATTCTAGAAAAATCCTAATAATTGATCTCCCGCCATTTTCAAAAATACAGTATCGGTTTGAATTTCGCGCAATAATTAGGAGCCACCCTGTAGAAAGAATAAACGAAAGTTCAGAAATATCGGATATTCGACTATTCCAATATATTGTTTCGAGCACAACTATAATGATGACCCTTCCGACTAGAACTGCGCTCAGAACCCCCTGTATAAAGTCAGCACGACTCGGTTACGGTACCATATCAAGGAGAGGATGCAGCGCTGGGCTTGGCTCCGGTCAAGAGCGCACACGCCGAACTCGTCGGCTGAAGCACTGCGGCTGATGATCTCGGCAATGATAATGAGGAGTCGGCGCGCGCCGCTCATCTCGCTCGCAATTTTCGTCTCAGACCGGCCACTGAACGGTGGCGAACAACGAGCGCTGACGAACGCCATGGTAAGTGGCTGCTGTGCTGCAGCTTCTCCTGACCTGCATTCTCCGGAAGGTCTGCATAACCGCTGATGACTGACCTCACCAGGGTTCGATTCCGCACCTGGGCCAAAAGGAATTGCTTCGCTCAGATCGCTGGTGCATCCATCGGAGGAGTGGAGCCCTGATATTCCTACTTCTAAATAGGAGGGAAAGTCGTTCGATGCCTGTCTAGAGAGACCGAATGGTGTGTGGAGATCAAGGAATTTCAACGGATGCGATGGTGGGGAATAGAGGGAAGCGATTGCTCCAACAGTAGTTAGGCATTCAAACTAGGATTCTACCGGGAAAATTTATATGGTCCTCTAAGCGTAGCTACGCTACGCTCTCTGATAGGACCAGGAAGTCAACTGAAGCTACACATCTGTCATGGTTTACACAGTCTCACCAGCTTGTGGTCTAAGAAGTAGGAAGATAGCAATTGTAACTAATCCCCTACTGCAGTTTGAATGTTCCCGCGCGCGCTTGCTACAGTATCTCCAAACCTGCACATCACTCAAGACGTTGTCATCGGAGCTCGTTTCTGTCATGGAAGCGCGCAAACCTACAGACGCTTCTAGGAAGGATAGGACCCATCCGAGCTGCTCGTGCTAAAAGAGCTCTTGTCGCTTCAAAGGGGGAGTGCAGCTGAGTTTCGAGCGCAGAGCCAGGCTGGGGAAAGGACTGCGGGTTGGGCCATTCAAGCTGCTGCTCAAACCGCTCTCGGTGCTCAGTGGGAATTACGAATCGATCGAGTGTCCACGTGGGCTCGCTACAGTACCCCGCAAATCTGCACATCAATCCGCAATTCAAACGGCAGTAAGGGGTCCTACTATATATAAAGCAGCAAGCGTGTGTGTGTGTGTGCGTGTGTCACACTGTCCGTTCGTCACACTTGAGTTGGGGCGCGGCAGCCGAACAGCAACCGTGCATGGCGAGCCGCAGACGTGCCGAACACGTCGGCGGCACGAAACTTCAGCCCTGGGGGTAATCAAGGTCGCTGAACACGAATCTGGAATAGACCAATCGATATCGATTGATATTATCGATTTTTTGTGGATGTCGTTCAAGCGGCACGAAAGTTCAGCCCCGGGGGTAATCAAGGTCGCTGAACACGAATCTGGAGTTCGTTTTTGAACTGTCGATCGCCATCAATCAATATTGGGCAAATATGCGTTTTTGTGGATGTCGTTAATTTTTTCGCTTTTTTCTAACTTGCCCTCATCGACGTAGTTAAGATGTTCTTCCTGAGGAAACCATGACATAAGTGGCAGCTACAATTGATGATGAGAAGTTATTGCCACGGCGAAGCCGTCAAGAGGCCGCAAGGACGGCTGGTTAGTTATGAGTAAGACCAAGTAGGGATAAAGAATAAAGAATAATGTCGGAGTTAGTCCATCCCATTATGGGGTGCGCCACGCATTCGACTTCCACGGGATGTCGTGGAGGCAATTTGAATGTGTATTTGGTGTGGTTTTCGCATTCATTCGATTCCAGGCTCCTAGTTCGGATTTACCGCCCGAGTCAACCAAGCCTTGCATCTCTCCGGCAGCAGACTTGCCTTGGAAGGACAAACCACAGACTTGTCTGTTAGCTGGCCACCACATGTCATTGTTTAGGCCAAATATGCATTCACATTGCCCCCTTGTCATCCCGTGGAAGTGGAATGTGTGGCGCATCTTACGAAATGATCGATTAGCGACGTCCTTTACCTTTTCATTTACTCTACAGGGTGAACCATAACTCCAGAAACCAAAACTTCATAGCCGAATAACTCCGGTCAAGAACGATGAAAGCAAGCACAATTTGGAGCACAGTTTACCTATGCCTTAAGTGGTCGTTTAGTGTTCACGCGACGCGCGACGCGATGTTATGCTGAGCTCCCATATCGATCGCGCGGCGCGATGCATGTGTAGTGGCCATATCGATCGAGCGACGCGATTGATCAATTCGGCCGCTACACATGGAATCGCGTCGCGCGTCGCGCGCACACTAAACGACCCCTAAACGATCCCTAACGAACAAATTCTCAAAGAATCACATGACCTTCTTTTGCCGTTGGGACAGCTCGTGTGAAATTGTCCACAGATGGACACGTTATTTGAATTTAGGATTTTGTAGACCATGATGAGGATGTACCTCTTTGTTCGAAGAGTGAGCGAAGAGATAGCAAATATTTTATTGCGTACATGTGTAGGCCGTATTATAGTACAGGGTGTCTCAAAAATGTATACACTGTTTGAAAGGAGATAACTTTGCTCACTGTAAAGCTACTGAAGAAGTTAAGGGCTCACATGAAAGCCTGAGAAAATGGAAACGACATATGAGCGGCATGGAATGCGCCATGGACCCGTCTGAAATTTTCCATTTTATACTCGATTGATTCCGTTTCGCTTGAATACATGTTATAGTTTCTTCACGAAGTGGCCGCTTCATTTGATGTGCGTTTCTTTTAGGGTTCAAAACTTAAAAACACATTATGGTTTGCGGAAAATGCAGGGTATCCAAAAAATGCAGTTATTATTTGAAAGGTTCTAACATTGCTATTAATGAAGTTTTTGAAGACGTTCGAGATTCATATATACCATTTTCAGGTCGAATGGGACACTCTTCTAAGCTCGCCGAAGACTTTTTAAATGAAAGAGAACTTTCCGAATTGCAACAACTTTTATACAGGTTGAACTACAGACTCAATAAAATGGTTAGAGAAAATGTTGTTCAAGAAAAATTTAGAATAACTTTTTTTGAATTTTTTTTTACTTTAGTTGCCCGAATAAGCGTAATAATTTTATAAAATTTTTACTTTTAGAGGAAAATAACACTTTGTATTTTGTTTTAAAGCGCGGCAAAGCAGCAACCATAAACTGCACTAAAGGACCGGATTGCGCCATGCACTCGAAAAGCTCGTCGCGATTTTTATTTGATTGGTAGTGTAAATGCTGTTTACATGGAATTACGAGGTATGTGCGTTCTTAACAATTGATGTTTAAATCAACTATAATTATAAATATAATCAGCATATACATAATATAAATCTACGAAAGCAGTATTCTTCTTTTCCATTTCAAGTAGGTGAGAGAATGTAATACAAAGTGAATAAATACATGATACATAATACTGCTTGTAGCCTTACACTATGCATATGCTGATTATGTTTATATGTTGATTTATATATACCTGTAGACAATGCCACAATTACAATTGTGAAGAACGCGCATATCCCCACCTTGTTGTGTCATGTAAGCAGCATTTACACTATTAATCAATCGTCTTGGACGAGTGCATGGCGTAATTTCATCTCTCGGCACTAAAAATTTCCGGCTTTCTGTTCTTTAAAACATACTATCAAGCATTATAGTTCCACGAATAACTAGAATTTTATAAAATTTCAAATAAAGTGTTCACTTCTTGGGTAAGTGAATTAAAGGTTTAAAGAAAACATACTGAAATTTTCCTCGAACAAAAAAAAAAACTGTGAACAATGCAACAAGTACAATTGTTAAGAACGCACATACCTCGTAATTCCATTGTTATTTTTCTACAAAAGTAAAAATTTTATAAAATTATTACACTCATTCGGGCAGCTAAAGTATTAAAAAAATTAAAAAAAAAGTTATTCTAAATTTTCCTTGAACAAAATTTTTTTCTAACCATTGCATTGAGTCTGTAGTTCAACCTGTATAAAGGTTGTTGCAATTCGGAAGAGTTCTCTTTGATTTAAAAAGTCTTAGGCGAGCTTAGAAGAGTGTCCAATTTGACGTGAAAAGTGTCCAATTTGATTTGAAAAGTGTCCAATTCGACCTGAAAATGGTATAAAAGCAAAGGATAACGAAAGTTCTGTGATGTGCAAATAGTCGAGGTTGCGCCATGCTCCAGTCTGAAATCTTGCATTTCAAGATCGATTGATTGTGCACGATGAAAACGATGCAATCTTGTTGCAGTCTTGTTACTACTTGGCCACTTTGACCTGTGCTGTGCTTCTTTTAAGGTTTTCCGTCGTTCAGTAGCTGCAGTTATGCCAATTAACCTCTCCATTCAGCTTAAATGCTGCTTTATTCGTCCACAGACTGCGTCTTGTAAAATGCGGCTCCTGCTCACATTTAAATCGTGCAATCAATAAACTCACACGTCATGTATATTTCACGTGATTGTCAAGTTCTAAACGTTAAAAGAGGCGCAGTGCAGGTTAATCTGGCCAAGTAGTAACAAGATTGTGACAAGCATTCAGCCCATGCACAATCAATCGAGTCTGAAGTGCAAGGTTTCGGGCGGGAGCATGGCGCATTCTTGGCAATTTGCACGCCACAGTAATCGTGTTACCCTGCGCCTTCATGTGAGTCTCAAACAGCTTCAAATGCTTCACTAGCAGCAATGCTAGAACGTTTCAAAAACTGCCAGCATTTCTAGGGCACAGCAAAGTTATCACCTTTCAAACAGTGTATCCTTTTTTGAGACACCCTGTACATATTTATATATTGTAAAGTAAAAGAATATTCCAGAGCTTATCGCAATCCGGTCACAAATTTGCTGTCGTCAAGCTCTATCCGGGTTTAGATGAGACAATCTTTGGAAAGTTGTTGGTGAGCAATACTATAATATTTATTTATTCATTTATTGCACTCATAGGTGCGCTCTAATCGATAGAAACAAAACATATAACAGTAACGGAAATATTATGGTTCTCCATCCTATTCGTTGGAGTAAGTAAAAAATCGAACGTTATATTGAGTGGAAGAATTAAATATACAATTTCCGCGTCCAGTTGGGCACTTTTAAAGTCAAATTGAACCGTCTTTTAGCTGGCCTTAAGATTCTGAAATCAAACCAAACCCTTCCTGATCGAAATAGCCTTCAGGCAGGTGCAACTACAGACTCGAAAAGATGGTTAAAATAATTTTTCTTTAAAGAAAATTTGGTAAAACTTTCTTTGATATTTTTTAGTTCACCTGCCTCAATGAGTTAATAATTTTATAAATTTTTTGAGGTAAAATAATAATGTAAAGTTTGTGTTAAAGCACAGCAAAGAAGAGGTCATATAGCGCTAAAATATCGGATCGCGCCATGCACTCGAAAAGGTAGTCGCGATTTTTATTTGATTGATAGATTGATATCAATGCTGCTTACATGAAGCATCTAAATGAGGATATGTGTGTTTCTCACAACTGTTTGTTCATTGTTAACAGGCACTTCAGCGCCACCCTCGAAAACGTCACGCGTGAAGTAGAATGGGATGACATGGGAATGGAGGTCGACGGCCGGCAACTACACCACCTTCGCTTCGCTGACGACATCGTGCTCATAACACCGAGCATCAGTCAGGCGGAACGAATGCTGGCCGACTTCGATCGTGTATGTGGAAGCGTTGGACTGCAGCTGAATCGTACGAAGACGATGTTCATGAAGAACGGATGGGTTTCTGATGCCCCATTCTCACTCAAGGGAACGAACACCTCCGAATGCTCCGGCTACGTGTATCTGGGTCGCGAAGTCAATATAGCCAACGACCTAGCGCCAGAGCTGAGCAGGAGGAAACGAGCGGCTTGGGGAGCTTTCAAGAGCGTCGAAGAACTCGTGAAGAAGACGAAGAACGTCCGACTCCGCGCCCTCCTATTCGACTCCACTGTTCTTCCTGCCCTAACGTACGCCTCAGAGACCTGGGCTATACGAAAGCAGGATGAGCACGCGATCAGCGTCGCGCAGCGTGGCTACGAAGGACGGTGCTCGGAGTGACACAATCACGCAAGTAAGAGAAGAGCTTCGTTCGAAGATCAGAGACGCTGTCGCATGGGCCAAGTGGTCCAAAATTAGGTGGGCCGGCCACGTAATTCGATTCGTAGACACCCACTGGACGAGAGCCATCACCGACTGGATTCCGCGGGATGTCAAGAGAACACCAAGACCACCAACGCGTTGGTGGATTTCTTCGTGAAAGCCCTGAACGAAGGACATGACGCTCATCGTGTCCCTCGAGCGAGGAGGATTCATTGGAGCACTCTGGCAAGCGACAGGGAAGAATAGAGACGCTGCTGGCGCCCGCTCGAGCAAGTAGATGATCAACGGGTCGACAAGTGATACAAGTGACACATTGTTAAGAGGTGTTAAATTCTATGCAAGCAGAAATTCTGCTATCAGTCGAATAGAAGTCGCGACGTTTCGGACAAGGGCGTGGCTCAATCTCTTTTGGCTCTAAAAAACTTCAGCCTTACCGCTCTTCAAGGCAATCTTTGAACCGTAACAATTTCTCCTGAAATTGAAATCGCTTTATCTTCAACACATCATCTCATCTCTCCAGCAAGGCGTCAAGCCACTTTTGCTCCGATTTTCCTCCTTCTCCCCTCCCCCCTCCCAAATTTTTTTTTCAAAGTTTCAAACAATATGTTCACGTATTGGGTAGATGATTTAAAACTTGACTAAAACCAAATTGCTATACCAAATTTTCCTTGAACAAAAATTATTCTAACCATCTTGGTGAATCTGTTGCTTAGCCATTTAGCCACAAGGTCATTTCAATTTGGAAGAGTTCGCTTTGATTTCAAAAGCCTTAGGCCAGCTCAGAAGAGTGTTTAATTCGACGTGAATTAGCCGACTCTCTAGACGTTGCTTCCTGCTGAGAACAACGACTTAAGTAGGTTTAGAATGGGCTCGGACTTGAGGTCGCCTTCACAGACGATCCGTCAGAATGCCTACACTTCAGCGAAGTCACGCCGGCAGCTACTGTCTTAAAGGTTGGCACCATTAGGCTGTGCACATATTTGATTACCATTCTCATTAATCTTTTACCTATAGTCCGACGAGGAGAAAGCAGTGTCAGTAGAACCACGGACCATCGCACCAGAAGTCAGTGAGCAGCATGTTCGTGAGTGGATAAACCTGCTGGAGTTCATCGACTCGACGTAGGCACCTTTTTCACTAGCTTCCACAGTAAAAAATCGAAGAATAGGTCACATTCTAGTGTAAATATTGATCTGAATGCAGACAACCCCGAGGAGAATGCCAGCAATGAGACAGGTTAGTATTTGCTTTCAAGCTGAAGTATGTACGTCTCAGTATTGTGAGCAGACCTTCGAAAATTTTAGTGGAACCTGAAGAGCAAATGTGTTCAACCTTGAAAGAAGTCGTGGAGAAGTCCATTACATGCATGCTTTGCGACAAAATTGTATCCAGAGATAAGTACGTTTGGACAATAGTTTGAACATTAGTCGAAACGTCAGCTATGACATGTGTGTAAGGAGAAACCCTGTTAAGACGCCACTCTCGATCCCGAAAGAGACCTGGGTGCTGTGTCAGGCCCTTACGAGCATGTTAAAGTCCGTGTTAAGACGGTATCTCCAGATAATACCGGCTTCAGCACCGTTGTAGTACCACCTGAATCACCATTACCTGTTCTCTCGTTGATCGTCTAGCCATACGAGCGGCGTCAGCAACGTCTTCAGCCATCCCTGTCGCGTGCCAGAGTGCTCCAATGAATCGATCGATATTTGCCTCCCCCCCTGCACTGAAGCTTACCATCTGATGTGATGCCCATCCGCCGGCAAATATACGCGCCTCTCTCCCACCCTGATCGGTAAAATCTCACAGAAAATTGATAATATCGTTCGGCGTTGATTGTCTTCTGTCCTGATGTGAAGACCTTCCGTCGGCGATCGTAATCACTTAACTCCTAGCCTGTTTAGATAAATCTGGGAGAAAATCGATAATATCTATCAATATTGCATTTCTCTCTGATGTGAAGCACTTCCGTCGATGAACATAGTAGCTTAACTCCGCCCCTGATCGGTTATGTCTGAGAAAAAGTCGAAAATATTGATCGATATTGATTGGTTTCCATCCTGCTGTGAAGGCCTTCCATCGACGATCATAATAACTTAACTCCGCCCCTGATTGGTTAAGTCTGAGAGAAAGTCGATAATATCGATCGGTGTTGATTGTCTTCTCCCCTGATGTGAGGACCTTCCATCGACGATCACCATTACTTAACTTAAACCCTGAGCGGGTGAATCTGGGTGAAAATCGATAATATCGATCGATATTGATAGCATTCCCCTGATGTGAAGACCTTCCGATCTTCTGAATGGCGACGTCTTCGGCACGTCTTCTGGATTCTCAGGCTCGTAGACTTCTGGGTATTTGCGCCCTAATTTATGACTAATTCCTGCACGGTACTGATCAATATTTTTTAGCGCTTTATTATATTGTACGATGGTTTTTCAGGAAATCGTTGAAGCAGCATGTCCAGTTCCACTCTGGTAAACGATACGGTTGTAGCCGCTGCAAGTACCACACTGACCGCAAATTTGACGTGAGCACCTCACGTAATTATACTCTTTCCGAAAAGGAATCTGACGAGAATTCGAAGCCGACGATGAGTTTCAGTTCACACGTCACATCCGACGTCGTCACGACGGCATACCTGAGCCGGAGGACGCAGGAAGCCGTCCGCATTGGATGTATCTTTTGAGGTCGTGCTTCCCCAACTATGGCGAGGAGTCGAAACAACGCAGAATGAGACGTCGAAAAGAATCCGTGGAACAAAACGATGCATGCGGTCAGGTTGGCGTAAAGAGCTGAGCCACTTTTCTTTCCTACTGAATCCATGACAGGTGGTGTGTCGTTCCAGATGAAGTCTAAACGGCGACTACGGCGCACTTCATCGGCAACCGACTGTTCTTCCGTTGTTTGTTAATGTTTGTGAATTGCATTTTGAAATAAAGCATCCTGTCTCTTTTGGTAGATTTAGGTTCAGCAATTGTGGACATTGTGTCATATTTCCTCCACGCGTCTGTCCGTGTCTGTTCGTCTGTGTGTGCGTCCATCCAAATGCTAAGGCCCCCGTTTATACTTCATCGCGGCGCGACGCGATGGCCACGCAATAAGGCCAAATTGATCGATCGCGTCGCACAATCAATATGGCCACAATACGTGGCGTCGCGTCGCGCCGCGACGAAGTATAAACGGGGCCTAATGTTTCATTGTACAACAGAGTTAAAATAGACTGCTAAAGGCGCTCCGAGATTTATGAAACACCTATCTTATAGCTGTTCTATCGACCTCTTTCTTTTCTGATCGGAAAGTCAGCGACAAATGGAGGTTGAACATGTTTCAAATCACTGGAGATTATCGAAATTAAACAACTAGACAAACAAGACCGAAAGCAGCGTGGAGATTCCGTGGGTGAATGCTCGTCCTCCACCGACACCTCCATCACCGATGGCTGACAGTCGGCTAACAGACATTTTTAAGGGACTTCAAAGGCCTTGAAGGACTGAAGGACAAAGGACTCAACAAAAGACTGTTATACCAGCCATTGGCCGCCATACGGTCACCATGTTCTTCTTTGGATGGAGACTTGGCCTCGGCATCTCCTGGGGCTCTCATTCTTCTCGAGCTATTGTTCAGAGCGACGACGATTGTCAATTGAAGGATCAATTTTTCGTTGCCGGTCACGATCCTGCCTAAAAAAGGCTAGCTTAGATTGCGAAGCCTTAACGAAGCACAGATGTCGTGGCGCTTCAGCATTTGCCCTGCGGTCAGTTCGAATACGAATCAGTGCCGAATTGTGCGTTCCTCAGCGGAATCCTTCCTAAACGTACCGTCGATGCTACGGGCTGCGGCCGCGTTTCCACTACTCCATTCATATAAGTAGAGCACCCGAATATGACGTCAATTCATACTGTAAAAACGACGTCAGAAACTCGACAAGAGGAAATTATGTCACAATATCTATAAGGATAAAGGATAAAGGACGGCGTTATTGAATCCCCTTTGGGATGGGCCACGCATTCTACTTCTAGGGGATGTCGTGGAGGTGTTTGAATGCGTATTGGGCCACGCAGTGACTTGCGGTGGCCAGCCGATGAATAAGTCATCGCTTTATCCTTCCCACACAAGTCTGGTACCAATTCAACGACCCCGGAAGAGTGGAAGGCTTGGCGAGCTGGGCGGGAAATCCGAACCAGGAACCTGGTATCGGGTGCAGGCGACAGCCGGCGCCTCCTCCGACTGCGCTCCACAACATCTATATATGATAAGAAAGCGGAGATTCTGCGTTTTCAGAAACTGCATACAATGCCTGAAACGGGAACATTCGTATCATCTGTATCACCTGTCGTCCCGTTGATCATCGACTTGCTCGAGCGGGCGCCAGCAGCGTCTCCATTCGTCTCTGCGCGTGCCAGAGTGGTCCAATGGATCCTCCTCGCTCGAGGCACACGAAGAGCGTCATTTCGTTCGTTCATGGCTTTCACGAAGAAGTCCGAGCAACGCGTTGGTGGGCGTCTTGGTGTTCTCTTGACATCCCGCGGATTCCAGTCGGTAACGGCTCTCGTCCACCAGCGGCTGTCTGCGAAGCGCATTACGTGGCCGGCCCACCTAATTTTCGACGACTTGGCCCATGCGACAGCGTCTCTGATCTTCGAACAGCGACGAAGCTTGGAACTCCAGAGGCCTTCTCATCTCGCAGAACCAATTAATTCATCTGTCCGTTTGTCTGTCCATGCAACCTTCCAGCGGCGTAATAGACAGGGGCATCTAATTCCGTATTCTAAGGCGCTGCTCCTGCCTGTTCATTTGAGCTGAACATCAGGCGAATGTTAGGTTAGCAGGTGAACAGACATCGCAACAAGCAAACAGAATCGATCTGCTATTTATAATAGTATCGATCGATATGATCGATTTTCCCCACCGCGTCTCTGATCTTCGAACGTCGGCGAAGCTCGGAACTCCGAAGGCCTTTTTTCACCTGCGTGAGTCGTCTCACTCCAAGCATCTTCCTTCGTAGCTGCGAAAAATCGACCAGAAATTGAGGTAGCAAAATCGGTCATTTCATATGCAACGACCTAATACAACAAAGTTTCTGACTTTGGCACGAGAAATGCCGTGTTTTTGGTAGCTCGAGGTATCCAGTTCGAATGGTGGAGATGGTGTAAGCTGTGGAGTTCTATGGAGGACTATGAAAACTTCGTAGAAATAACAACATAATAGATTTTATTGCATATTTTATTTCCGTAATGATAAGAGTCATCTTTTATCGAGTTGTGTCCTGAGCCTTTCCAACTCTCGTCGGGTATTCTCATGAGATTGACGCTCCTGAAAAACGAGACATCAAGGTGGAGGAAGACAGTTGAAGTTTGTAGTTGTTATAGATCACAAATGAGTGACGCATACGAGCTCTTGTATCAACTTCAAATGGAGACCAGGGTCACTAGAAAGACCTCGAAATGCTGATTATGAATATGGGTGTCAAAATTGCGAAATGAAACTCCTGAGCGAGTTGTGACCTGTCGAAGTTGGGTAGCCGGAGTGCAGGCTGGCTGTGCGAAAGAGCTGACGCGAAAGTGAGAGGTGGGGCGCCGTGATGGCGTGCCGGCGGCGGTGGCTCAGGGGTAGTGCTCCGCCTCATCGGGTGTGAGGTCGTTGGTTCGATTCCCAAGTGAGCCGCTTTTCTTGCACATCATGATTTATCTTCGAAATAATATTTTGTTCTGAATTATGACATGTGTTTGATGAAATAGCCGGTAAGACTATCATACACGTTTGTAAAGATGTTTGAAGGCAAAAAAAAAACTGCTATGGCGACATTTTTACTATTTTGCACAAATAGAGTCCAAATCATATATTGGACAATTATAGGTGTTTCTAACAAATATAATAACAGATTTTGACTATGTTTCTGCAAAAATGCAAATAAAAATGTCACCATAGCAGTTTTTTGCCTTCAAAGATTTTTACGGACGTGCATTATAGTTTTTGCGACTTCTTAATCAGATGCGTGTCATAATTGCCCAGTTCGAAAATAAATCATGATGTGCATAAAACACGTCAATCATGGGAACCGAACCAACCACCTCACACGTGACGAGCCGGAGCGCTACTCCTGCGCCACCGCCGCCGATCACTAACGGAACTCCCATCCTCCACGTCTCTCGCGCCAGCTGTTTCACACGGCCATCCTACAGTTTGGCACCATCCGACTTCGACAGGCCCCAACTCGTTCGCTTGGCGCTAGAGTTTTGATCGCAAGAAGACGTCGTTATGAAAGGTTGCGACCTCATCACCACCCACTTGAGACAAAAGAAAATGAATTCAATCGATATCGATTGTGCAGCACAGGTGATCGATATGATAGTTTTCATAATGTTACTCCGAGCGGGCGACTAAAGTATAAACCCTAAGTCAGCGAAGATGAAACCGAATACGCGTGTGAAACTCACATGTACTAGCTGTTTTCGCAGCTGCTGTACTAACATCTCTAACGCCCTCTTCTCTTGATATGCTCGTTCAAGGTTTTGCTGGCATCGCGCGAGTTCGGCGATTTCCTGTTCATTCGTCGATTCGCGTGCTGACAGAGGAGCCTGGAATCGCCTAATCAATATCTGACCTTGTCCAGAAGCTGACAACAACTGGAAAAGTGTCCAATGAATGAGAAAAATAGCAGCATATAGGTCGAGTCGATATAGCCTCACGATTTCGGTTTACAAGACGTTCCCAGTAGGGTACCATGTATTCAAACCATTACCGTAAAAACAGTCGTTGCGGGACCGACATGTGTTCGTTTTGTTGTGTCCATTGTGCAATCGCAGAACAAGGCTAGAGAAGGGACTCCATGGTGCGCCATACAAGCTGCTCGTATGGGCCTGTTCATACTTCGCGACGAAAGCGGCAAGAGCGACTGGAGCGACGGACATAGTGTGGCGTACGTAAATAATTGCGTACTCTACACTCCGTCCGCGACGAATGTAGTGTGAAATGCGTAATTATTTACGTACACCGCACTACATCCGTCGCTCCAGTCGCTCTTGTCCCTCTTGTCGCTTTTGTCGCGAAGTATGAACAGCAGGGATGTGCGGAAATTTTTCTGAAAAAAAACGGAAGACGAAAGGCGGAACGGAAACGCTCAAAAATGGCCGGAAACCGGAATACGAAACGCGGAAACGGAAATGACGCATGCTCGCCATTTTTTTTCAAAAGTGCATCTGAAACGGCGTCAGATGCGGCTTCTATTGCACCTTTTCTTGCTCAGAACTTTGCGATCAGCAGAATCTTCCACAGTTTAATGCTCATCCTCATCACAACATAGCATAACGAAGCATGAATTCATAATATTGTTATGATAACCTTTTAGCCATGGCTAGAGCAATAAGCGAAAACAAATTCAGGGTCCTGTCTCACTCTTTCTCACTATTCCAGCATGCAGTCCTTCCATATCTAGTCCTGCGACGGGTTTTTCGCTAATTTTTCTGATGCTGCTATTTTTTGGATGGTACACTTAACCGACATAACCACTTTAGATTACTTAGAGACCCGCATTAAAAAGTACTGACTGGGGTGAAGTCTAAAACTGGAGTAGCCGCTTAGATCATTTTCCGACCAGGAAAGATATTTCTCTCAACACTTTTAGAAACCAGTGACATCTCGACGACGTGGCGACTGCACAGATATCTACATACTCAAGATTAGCAGCTACATTGTAATCACCAAAACTAGTACTCAGAATTCATTTTGGGATCTAAGGTGATAACTGGATGACTAACTAGTCGTGGTGGGTCCACACTTCCACAGGAATACTCAGTCTGTGCCATCCTAGAAATCCTACGGCAGTGACACAGCTGGACAGCTCCAAGATAGTTCTTGAAGCAATACTTTTGTGAGAGAATTCAATAAGTAACCATAGTCAATCAAAATAACAGCTCATGCTAGATATTCGTGATGCTTCATTTAAAAAATAAATAGCATAACTCCATACCATATGGATGAATATCACACCTAAAGGAATTTTAAAAATTTTGCACCTTTGATAAGGAACACCGATGTAATCTTGGAGAGACAACTGCATGACACAACCTTCACTGAACCCTTCGTCTCATGATGCTGCGCTATATGCTTACACAGTTTTTGTAGCTATCTGTAACTAATGGGAAAAAATTTCATGATCATTCAAATGTTGAGTGCATTTTCTTAGCATACACTGCATACACAGCTTTGTGGCACATTAATTTTGCCCTGCATCCAGCCGTTGTCATTTTTGAGTGCTTTTTTTTTGTAGTTTAGCCAATTTCAAGAATACTAATACTGGAGTTGTCAAACAGTATTTCTCTCACAATTATATGAGGAGGGCTCTTTTTAATTGATATGCTGATTGTGTCCAATAGAAAACAGTGTGGAACAATGCCCATTTCCGTTTCCGCCTTCCGGCCCAAAAACAGGCGGAACACGGAACGGAACGGAAGAGCTCAAAATGGCCGGAAACCGGAATTCGAAACACGGAAACGGAAATTCCGCACATCCCTGATGAACAGGCCCATACGAGCAGCTTGTAAGGCGCACCGCGGAGTCCCTTCTCTAGCCTTGTTCTGCGATTGCACAATGGACGTCTCACCCGACGCCTAAGATCACGCCGGTCCTGATATCCGCCGTTTATAATCCTGTCCTCAGGAAATCGTTGCAGGACCACAGAGCGCTCTCGGCTCATTTCATTCAATAGAAGGTATATAGTTGCTGAAGTTGCGACCATGTTTTTGTTTTCGTCTTGGGAATTGCTAAATGGCCTAGAAGCAGATCTGAATAGACGCGTGACGTGAGAGCGCGCAATTGATGTAGGGGAACAATTGTTCAACGCGAATGCACACGTGAGCTGCGTCAGCGACCACGTGGGCATCGATCGATGCGCAACGGTCACTTGTGTGCCCGCTGGTGGCCCAGCTGCCAGACGGATCGTGACGCAGTAGGTAGGAGGACGGGTCCAGCCGATGGAGGTCGGGGGTTCGGTTCCTATGCATGCTGGCGTTTTTGCATTTCATTCAACTGACTGGATGAGGTCCAGGGGTTTTAACGTATACACAATTTTCAGGCGTTTTCTGCCCATTTTTCCAGCTGTATGCTTCTGCAGAACCCGGCTTTCTCCTGAGAGACGGAAGCAGTTTCCATATGAGGAGCTTGGATCGCACCCACCCTGGAGTCCCTTCCCTAGCCTGATTCTGCGCTCGAAGAGCGCAGAATCCAGCTGCGGACTCCCCCTGAGCGACGAAAGCAGTTTCCACACGACCAGCTTGAATCGCACCCACCCTGGAGTCCCTTCCCTAGCCTGAATCTGCGCTCGAAGAGCGCAGAATCCAGCTGCGGACTCCCCCTGAGCGACGAAAGCAGTTTCCATATGAGGAGCTTGAATCGCACCCACCCTGGAGTCCCTTCCCTAGCCTGAATCTGCGCTCGAAGAGCGCAGAATCCAGCTGCGGACTCCCCCTGAGCGACGAAAGCAGTTTCCACACGACCAGCTTGAATCGCACCCACCCTGGAGTCCCTTCTCTAGCCTGAATCTGCGCTCGAAGCCCACCCCCGCCCAATCCGTATCGCACCTTGAATGAACAAATATGGTTCGATGTTAAGCATTTGATTTACCACCACGCTTAAATAGAGCGTACAGATTGATACGACCGTACTCGAATGTCAATGTTACGCCGTAGCGCAAAAATGTATTCCGATCTGCTTTTAGGCCGCATAGATCCACTCTTTCGTCTTCAAATTCTACGCATCTTCTGTATGCTATAATCTTTACATTTACAATTTTCCGGTGCAAATAGGCACGGAGGGGGTCACCTTGTAGAACAGCCCCATACAACGTTTTGTGTGGTATGAAATTAAAAAGTTTTATGCAGCACCGGTGTGTTCTTCCCCTAAGATGAACTGAGCAGGGCCTTTGTGCTGCAAATAGACGTATATATGCCTTCTTATCAAGGCGAGTATCCGCTGAGTACAAGATGACCCCCGAGCCTATTTGCGCCAATTTTCCTTCAGTTCCAGTACCATCAAAAGGAGAAAATCCGAAGGAAACAATCAATACGCACGAAAATGAGTAAAAATTGGTGAAACTGGAATAAAGTGAGACCCGGGGACGGTCAGGAGGTACAGGATATGGCCACGCTCCTTGCCGGAGGCATGCGATCTTCCTCTCATCCCCTTTCTCACCCATCTCAACTCCCTAAGCTTCACCGAGAGTCTTGGTTAGGCTCCGTTTATACTTCGTCGCGGCGCGACGCGATGGCCACGCAATGAGGCCAAATTGATCGATCGCGTCGCACAATCAATATGGCCACAACGCGTGGCGTCGCGTTGCACCGCGACGAAGTATAAACGGGGCCTAACGGCTGCCTTAGGCCCCGTTTATACTTCGTCGCAGCGCGACGCGATGGCCACGCAATGATGCCAAATTGATCGATCGCGTCGCATAATCAATATCGCCACGATAGGCCCATGCACACTTCTGCGACAGCGCGGCGCAGCCATGATGAAGCATAGGCCCGCGACGACCGCGGCGCGACACTGCGACACGTGCCGCAAGGAGGCGGCATGCACACTCTTGCGGCTGTCGCGGCGGCTATCGCAGGCGACGCCGCGCTGAGTGCCGCTGACTGGAATGGTTCAAATCATTCCTGGCGGCGCGACATGCACGGGGACGTCGGTCCCGTTGCCTATAACGATGCTCTAACGCGACCGCGCCGCGACCGCCGGATTTCGCGGAGGTAGCCGTCGCCCCACTTGTCGCGCCGCGGTGTCGCAGAAGTGTGCATGGGCCTTATGAGCGGCGTCGCGTCGCGCCGCGACGAAGTATAAACGGGGCCTTACGGAACCTTTGAGACGCAAAACAAACTCTCCCGGCCCCAGAACAGCGGATGTGCCACCTGACGCGCTGCCAAATGACCCTGAGGGTAGGACGAGTTGTCCTCGCTGATAGGGGAGTTTTCCCTCGCGTCAAGCAATCTTTTCAAGATCGCATGGACTTTCGACCCAGCTTAATTAGCGTACGGCGCAGTCGTGTCTTCGCTGCTCTCCAGTTTTTAAATGTCTTTAGTGTATGATGAGTGTTACTTGTTCTCACAAGCTTCCTGAGTAGAAAGTTCGGTACTAAGCGGGCTGGTGCCTGATGCATACTGGCAAGGTATCTTAAAACGGGTAAGTTAGATGAGCCAGACCCCGGAGTTGCTTTCCTTGCCAGAAACCGTGTTTATGTGAATGTTCCACCATGTGCAATCTCGAAACGGACAGTAGCCGGCTAAGTACCGAAAGTTCTTTGCATTCTTCATGTTTGTCAGCTGTCTCCCACCAAATTTTTCGTGTTTTGCTCCTCGTTAAACGCACACAACAACAAAAAAAAACTGCGGACGAGTTGTCGCTACACGGCCACACAGTCATCTCCGCAGTCTTTGCTGTCTGCGCCCTCCTAGCTTAGAGATCGCGTCGGTGTCCCCGCTAAGGCCCTGTTCATACTTCGCGACAAGAGCGACTTGTCGCCCGTGCAAAATATGCATATCGATTAAAACCGAGCGCGTGCCGCCGAAAAGTGTTCATACTCGAGCGCCGGCCCCGTCACTCCAGTCGTTCTTGTCGCTCTTGTCGCTCTTGTCGCTCTTGTCGCCTGTTCATACTTCGCGCGGGCGCCGGGAGCGTCTGGAGCGACTGCGGCGACGAACGGAGTGTGGAGTACGTAATTACACCGCACTAGTGCTGGAAGGCGCACTAGTGCTGGAAGGAAACGATTCCTGTTCGGACGTTCTTCACACAAAGGTAGAAGGGCTTTTATGTCTATTTTGAGTGCCAGACTGACGATGTAGGTAATATAATTTGTTCGCTTGTGTCTGTTTCAGTTTCTAACAACTTTTTTGACTAAAAATATGTCTGTTTGCTTGTGTTTGTCTCAGTTTCCGGAAACTTTTTACTAATATAACTGTTTGCTTGTGTCTGTTTCAGTTTCCCAAAACTAATGCAATTGAAGTTGAAGTTAGACGTGAAGACCTCTATTCACTTGATATTTTAGGCCACGAAGAAGACGTTATGGTGGAATTACGTACACCACACTACGCCAGACGCCCCAGTCGCTCTTGTCGCTCTTGTCGCTCCAGTCGCTCTTGTCGCTCTTGTCGCCTGTTCATACTTCCGCGCGCTGCGCTCTTGTCGCTGCTGTCGTGAAGTATGAACAGGCCCTAACGTTCGATCGATCTCTTGAAAGCCCGCGATGGACGCCTCGCCGGACCAGTCGTGGCGCAGTGGATAAGCGGGATGCTTCGTGCGAGGAAGGTTGGTGGTTCGGTTCTTCTGCGTTGTGGCATTCTTGCATTTCAGCTGACTGTGTGATATTTGAGAGGCTTCGACGTCTACACAGTATTTTGAAGCGTTTTTTTTGCGCATCTTCCAACCGTACACGATTCGCCGCTTCAAGAGCGCAGAACCCAGCCCGGACTCCCCCCCCCCCTCCGTGAACGACGAGAGGTTTCCGCGTGTAATGCTTAGAATGAAGGATTTCGCGCTCCATCGCCAACGCCCGTGTTCGACTGCTTGAATTTCTACCTCTCGCGCCCGAACAACTCGTCCGAAAACTCGTCCGCAGTTTTTGCTTGTGTGCGTTTAGCGTAGACGCATTGTCCTGATAAAAGCGTTGAACGGTAAAAAATTCGTACCACAAAAAACGTAATGCATGAGAGATTCGAAGGAAGCGGCTGAAAACTCAATGGAGACCACCAAGAAGATTGAAGAAACCTAGAAATGTTAAGAATATAGCGGTTTGGAAAGATCTGTGGCACTTGGCAAACGGTTAAAACGATTACAGATTGAGAAAGGGCGAAGTGAAGTGAGGACAGCACCACCAGTACTTTGTTGAAGTGAATGAATTGTGCATGTGGTCCTGCAGCGATTTCCTGGCACTGTACTCCAAAAACTCTTCCACAGCTTGTTGCTCGTTAACGTACATTAAAGAGCGAAGGTCATTTTTCTTTTTTTGACTTTCCACTTTAATGGCTTAAAATTGACAAAACTGAGCTGGAAAAAAGCCAAAATATTTTCTGATAGAACAAAACATTCTCTTTCGAATGTTATATAACATTATGCAAGAAACTTCCATCGAAATTCAGAATAAAATATTTAAAAAACGGCGGGAACTTAGCTTCCAACCTAAAATACCTTTTGCCCAGTAGACCAGTCACTGACTTAATAACCGCCGCAGGGAAGAAGAGACCCTGAGACGCCTTTGTGGCCCGCAACGATAGTCTTAGTCTGCACGGGAAGCTCGTCCTTTGGTGAACAACTCGTTCCTTGGTGGAAATTTAGTCGCGACTGGATTACTGCGGGACGATGGACCCTAGCCATAACTATTTAGAGTAGTAGGACAGTGACATCGACAGCTAGGTGATACTGGCACGGATCAGCTGTCGACATGTGACGCCACATAGCGTCCTTCGATAAAATTGCTCAACCGCCGCCAAATGTCGCATGATTGGTGATAGCGAGATAAAGTACGTTCTCCACGCTCACCTTTCTGTTCTCTTCAGCGATCGCCGGACGAATTTGCTCGTCGGACTGGGCGCGAACCAGCGTCTTTGGCGCGTTCAGCATCAGACACATATGGTCGTGCACCGAACTCGTCTGACGATTCATCGGCGTGAGAACCGTGCTGCCGTGTACGTAACCCGAGGCCGCACTGGAACTGAAGACACTGTGGGGATGGAAAGGTACGCTTGCATTAATATTTTTATTTTTCATATTTTATTCTTTAAAGAATAGTTAATGCTCTCCTTATTTTATTAGACATAAAGTAGGATAAGATCATAATCAGTCCAAGGAGCACGCCATGCTTTCTACTCCTGCACAAAATCAATGTGAAGGCAATCAATATTGAACAATTCAATGTTTCTCATTATGACGCGGCGCGGCCGACGGCATACTAAGTATAAACGGGACCTTAGGCCTGTTCATAGTTCGTGGCGAGGATGAGTGAGTTGTATACGAATCGATTGCAGAGCAATCGACTGTAAAAATCGATATGTAACCCTTGTCGCTCCCGTCGCGGAATTCGAATGCCCTTTACTCATCTCTGAATGAAGGCTCTACTAACAAACGTCTAAGCACCATCATCGACACTTTCCTACTCGGTAGGGCTAGCTTGAATGTGTGCAAAATTGCGCAGATTTGCTGACGTCTCGTACGGCGACATCAACAGCATATCGCGAAATCAAGAAATCATCGTTCTGAACATGTTCGTAGTTGCTCGCAATTTGTGCGACTGATCGTGGAAATTTGTGCGACTGATCCGTGGAAACCATACGAATCGATTGGCAAAGTCACCTGACAAAAATTGATACGTATTTACTATTCTTCCCAGGACCAGTGGCTGTCCGCTGTCGCGGACTATGAACGGAACCTTGCCTGAGACGTAATTTTGCACACTGTTTACAACCTTCCTCCCAAACTAGGAGCATGACGATGTGTTTATTCTCAAGGTGCTGCCCACGTGGTATAGCACAAAAGACACCGATATCGATCCGACGCGCTTCATAATCGATATTGGTTGGGCACTTCCTGCGCTGTGACCTAGGGCCTAGTCTAAGGCCTATATTATACTTCGGCGACGCTGTTGTCGGCGACAGTGTTACGCGGGCTGCTACGCAGTGCGTAGCATGACAGCGTCGCTGAAGTATAACATAGGCCTAAACCCTACTTTATACTTGCGCCGCCATGCGGTGCGGCACCAAGATCGCCATAGATATCGATTTTTCGCGACGCTCGATCGATATCTATTCCGACAATGGTTCCGCGGCGCGCAGTGGTGCAACTATAAACCACGGCTAAGGCTCCGTTTATACTTCCGACGCCGAGCGACGCGATGGCATGTATAGCGGCCAAATTGATTAATCGCGTCGCTCGATCAATGTGGCCTCAACACGTGGCGTCGGATTGCTCGGCGTCGAAGTATAAACGGGCCCTAAGCCTTTTGGTATGTCCGCGGCGACAGCGTTGAAGGCGATTTGTCGCCCGCGCAGGTATCAGTATCGGTTTTTGTCGGGCGATCGCCCAGCACTAATCGATTCGCGTGCTTTATGCGGATGCGTTAGTCGCCTTCGCTGCTGCCATCGCACACTATGAACAAGTATAAACGGCAAATAGGCAATATTGGACCTTCGTGACTCCAGTGGTCAAAAAAGTCCTCCCTTTTCAAAATTTCGGCCGATTACGCTAGGTATGGGCGAGTAAAGCTGCTCGGCCTATGCTCACCGGGACGGAGTCGCTGATCTTGACCTCGGCAGCTTTATTCATACTTACCATAACCTACCGTATTCCACCGTAATACTAAAATCAGGTACCTTATTCGTCACCAGCAGCCCTAAATAGCCCCATAAAGAATTTCGGGTGGAATAGTCTATGACGACCTCGACAGCCTTACTCATCCAGACCTACCGTAACCTACCGTAATCGACCGAATATTACTTTGGATAAGGTGATCAACTGAGTAATCTTCGCCTTACCACGTGCTGTTCGCTCTCATGCCGTCCGATCGTTTCATGGCCGTGAAGGTGAAGGTGCGATCCTCCAACGAGCCGGCCGGACTGTTCGCCGGTGACGTGCCGTACTCGCGGTTACGCATGCGAAACATCTCTTGGTAACTGAAACATTCCTAATCAGTCCGCGACTCCATTCTGTAGATCAACAGCAAAAGAAGGGTGTTCCTAATCGGGAGGGGGCACTGCAGCCATTTGGCGTCTGTAGATCTCATGCGTCTACTCTCGGTCTTATAACCAATCCGCTACTGCCGTTCGAACTGCGTATTGATATGCAGGTTTGCGGGATACTGTAGTGTGCGATTGCTGCCGTTGCGTCATGGACCGCGTCGGCGTCCACGGGAACATTCGGTCAGTGCGTAATCTCCACTGAGCAACGAGAGCGGTTTGAGCCCGAGAAGCTTGGTTGGGTCTTATCTTTCCTAGAGATGTGTGTAGGTTTACGCGCTCAATGGCAGAAACGAGCCCCGATGACGACGGCTTGGGTGATGTGCAGGTTTGTCATATACTGTAGCAAGCGCGCGAAAACATTCAAACGGAGTAGGGATTAGTTGTAATTGCTATCCAGTACCCCCCCCCCTCCTAACTAGGAAAGCGTGTAAAAAGCACAAGAAAAAGCTACCTGACTGGCTGCTTAGCAAACGCGTCCGGAGTGAGCATCTGCTCGACACCCTTAACGGCTGGGCAGTGGGGATCTTCACATCTGAAATGAGCAACATCGAGAGCGTGAAAGGAGGTCGTCGGCGTAGATGCGCCATGCATTATATTTTTCAAAGAAAAGACAGCGCTGCACCCCTGCGCGGCGTGACGCCATAGTCGCAATAGATATCGATCGTTCGGCGCGAAAAATCGATACCTATAGTGACCGTGATGCCGCGTCGCGTGGCGGCCAAGTATAGACTAGGGCTTAGTCTCCTTGAAGATTCTGAAAAATCTTATTCTCGCTGAAGTTTTAGAACTGAGTTGCGCTTATGCTTGAGTAGTCGCGCTGAGCGATACTATAACGGCTGTATAAATACAACTTAGGCGGCTTTTCCTGCGCGCCTAGAGTACGCAGTGTGGAAATCATGTCCGTTTCGGGCGCGGAACCGAACCGATAGATTCGGTACTAGACGAGAATGCGGCCTACATGGGGACGGGAGGCCAACTAGTCCGTATCGAATAGGAGTGCTACTCGAGCGGTGCCTCAATCTCATCTCACTGTGTGTAGGCTACTTTGACGAGTAGTATCAAAGGTTCTTCTGCTTTGAGATACTGTACTAAAGTACTCCTGATCGGCATACGCCATGCATCCTATTTTTAACTCAAAATGGCCCTTAAGTGGGTTCCTAACGTACACATTTGTAGCTTGCAGAAAGCAAACATCCTCTCTAATGAATTAATCTATGGTTTATACTTGTACAAGCTCGCGATACAGCAGAGTGAGAGCCACACACATCGATCTGGCAGCGTGGAGAAATCGATATCGATTGGATCTACAGCGCGGCAATTGCAGTATAAAACTTTCCAGTGAGATCATTACCGCAAGCGTATGGATCAGTGGGGCTGACCTTGTCGAAGAAAGCATAGAAACACCGATCCGCCATGCTACACCTTATGCTGCGGTTATGCTTCAACCACCAGCCTTCTCACAAGCCATCGATATCGATCTTTTTCGCTGGTCAATCGATTTCTGCTTCTCGCACTGTGAGGTCACACAGCGGCATGAACATAATCACCATACAGATAATTGAATTCAGTTTCTTTAAGCCTCAAGTGGCTGGTGTCGAGGTTGTAAATCTTCATAACGATGTTTTGTTGCGAGAGTTTTGATCGCCACAAAACATCGTTATGCCGTACGAATTTTTTGAGAACCTGGCCGAGGCTTTCTCACCCTTCCGAGCGATTTTCAGCTTCCTAAATGAGTTAAATGCACGAGCTCAAGCTCCCCATTGGTAAGACGGACTCACCCCCGTCTAGGAGATCCGTCATTTGCCGGAGAGATCAGAAGCAGTCGAACGGTGTCTCTCTCAGAGAGAATCTCGGAGATCTTGTCAAAGGACAACGTGGCGACCGTTCTCGACTCAATCTGAATTCGATATGAGATACACAGAATAAGGAAAATAGAAAAATACACACAATACGCACAATAAAGACAACAATACAATCGAGCTTTCCGCATGCTTAGTAAACAGACCTCGACAATTCGACTTCCTTGTCGGAGACTGGCCTTCCAGGCAGTTTGGTACATTTCGACGTCGGTGACGACGCCTTCGTCCTGCACATGGAAGCCCCAACTGTCCGAGAGCCGAGCGCGGCGGAGCACGACCTGAAGTGGGGGCATCTGAAGCCATGAAGGATATACAAGTGCCTCTGCAACTCCTTCGTTGCAAGATCACGTCTACATTCCACTCGATTGAGAAGGAAGACGGGTATAAGTAAAATGGAGCAGACGAGCTTTGAGGTCCATTCCTGGTTCCTATGAAAAAGGACGTGTTCATGGTCCACGACGGCAGCGACTGGCTTGCACGTGAAAAACGTACGAATTGATCGCCGACATGTATTTTTTTTGCCCGGGCGATCAGTTTGCAGTTCATTTTTCTGAGCTATGAACAACCCTTTGGATCCAGGCATTGCCGAACATCTTCGCCTAAGGCCCCGTTTATACTTCGACGCCGAGCGACGCGACACCACATAAAGCCCATGCACACTTCTGCGACACCGCGGCGCGGCAAGTGGGGCGACGGTTAGCTCCGCGAAATCCGGCGGTCGCGGCGCGGTCGCGTTAGAGCACCGTTTTAGGCAACGGGACGACGTCCCCGTGGATGCCGCACCGCTAGGAATGGTTTGAACCATTCCAGCCTGCGGCACTCAGCGCGGCGTCGCCTGCGATAGGCGCCGCGACAGCCGCAAGAGTGTGCATGCCCCCTCCCTGCGGCACGTGTCGCAGTGTCGCGCCGCGGCCGTTGCGGCCCTATGCTTCATCATGGCCGCGCCGCGCTGTCGCAGAAGTGTGCATGGGCCTATAGTGGCCATATTGATTGAGCGACGCGATCGATCAATTTGGCCACTTTAAATGCCGTGGCGTCGCTTGGCCTCGGGAGTATAAACGGGGCCTAACGGGAAGTGCTTCCTTATGTGACAGAGGGCCAGCTCTACTTCCTTCTACAGCACCTCAAGCACCATTCATAGGACAGCTGGGCAACATTGGCTTCACTGCTACTGTTTTGTGGAAATCAAGTAAGAGCGATTAATATTGCCATATCTAATCGATTCAATTATAACTAATCCCTTACTGCCGTTTGAATGCTCTCGCGTGGCTTGCCACAGTATCCCCAAACCTGCACATCACCCAAGCTGATTGTCATCGGGGCTCGTTTCTGTCACAGAGCGCGCAAACCTACAGACACCTCCGGGAGGGATAAGACCCATCTAAGCTGCTCGTGCTAAAACCGCTCATTCAGTGGGGATCACACATCGATCGAATGTCTACGTGGACAACACGATCCACGACGTAACGACCACAACCACATGCTACAGTAACCCGCAAACTTGCACATCAACCCGCAATTCGAACGGCAGTAGGGGATTAGTTATAAGTGAGACCCACATAATCCACGAAGGGGCGTAATAGATAGAAACAATAACGAAACCAGTAGAAACAAATGAGCAACTAGACAAAGTCAACCAACAAAAATACACTACAAGACCGCTCCTGTGCTTTAGCTTTTTTTTGGGAGGAATAAGCGCAAAAAATGGCGTTTTTGCCGCTTTTCCATAACTCCCTCCAGTGGTCTCAGAAAGATTTAGTTTTGGTGACTTAAAACCTGACGGCGGCGACCCTCGTCCTATCGCTGGATATGTGCACCGGCAGTTTCCCGGTTTTATAGGGTTCAAATCTATCTGTTTTTCAAACCACTGCATGATACCTATCATCATTGGACAGACTGACCACGTCGAATTCGGATTGTAACTTTTGTTTTTTGAATAGTTCCCTTTTAATTTCAAGAAAGTTATGGGGAAACGGCGGTTAAACCAAAAGACGGAAGCGGTACTGTAGCTTATCAACAAGTCGATGGCATCCTACTATATCGTGGGATAAATCCATGAAAATTAGCAGCTCACAAAACACTGAATCACACATTTAGAAATAATAAAAGCATAAAGTCAAAGATATTGGTGAGATGCGCCACGCACTCTACTTCTACGGGATGTCGCTGAGGCAGTTTGAATGCGTATTTGACCTGTACAATGATTTGCGGTGGCCATTCGACGGACATGTCAGTGTTTTGCCATTCCCAGACAATCCTAACCATGTTGGGTTGGGCTCACTTCCCTACCGTAATCCAAGCCGCTGACGGTGCACACGGTGGCATGACCGGTGGATACACCACCGTCGGGAGAGGTCATCGCCTGCCCCACCATCTTCCACTCTTCTATTTGAATTAGCCACGCCCTGGTGAACGGATGTGCGTACAAGGAACAGTGGAGCTACTGGAGTCGTGTGTGAGATCTCCGTGGCTCGAATCTGCTCCTTATATGCACATCCGTTCATCAGGGCGTGGCTAATTCAAATAGAAGAATGGAAGGCGATGGGATAGGCGATGACCTCTCTTGACGGTGGTGTATCCACCGGTCATACCACCGTGTGCACCGTCAACGGCTTGGATTACGGTAGGGAAGTGAGTCCAACCCATAACCAATTCGACTGCCCTGAAGGGATTAAAGGCTCGGTTGTTGACCAGGGCGGGAAATCAGCGCCAAGAACCTAGAATCGGGTGCAGTGACTGCCGGCGCATCTTCCTGCTGCGCTATCACGCTCCCGAGGACTTCATATGGAGGGAATATCTAGTACTGAAGCAAAAATAGACACAACGAGAGCGTAGCAAAGATAAGCCGTACCTCTTTGGCCTCGTCGCCTTTTGTCACCGCTTTCAACCGCTGTAACAACAACGACAACTCAACGTCGGTGCCGCTTTCCGTGCAACACCGTAACAGCAACATGTCGCCGTGGTCGAAGTAGATTTTCAGACTGTAAGGACCACTATATCAACTTTGGAGAGATCCTGTAGCTGAATCAACCAACCCCATATCCGTATTCGCCCAGCCGATGATGGAGTGAGTGGGTGTGGTGAAGATCGCCGTGCCCGAAGGCCGTTCCAGAAGCACCAAAGCGTCTTGCGACAGACCGAGAACACAGCTCACCCTCTGGAACGATTCTCTCGTCGATTAGGAGTGGCTCGCCAAGGGCAGAATGTCCAGCTTACCTGATTGATGGAGTGGTCGTGCACGTCCACCAGCCATGACAAGGCTCCTCGAACGTTCGCCAGGAAGGGCTTCGGGTTCTGTCGCTCACGTCGCTTCACGCTACCGCCGAGGAAACGACCTGAAAACCAGCACAGTCTGTGTGTATCTTTTGAGTGAACGCCAGACGATGATTCTGCTTACTGGCTATTCGGCTCGGCCCCTCGTTCTGATGCGTGCCAACGTAGTTCTCTGCGAGATCTCGAAGCGCCTCGCGACGAGTCCTTGCGGCCATCGTCGCGAACTTTTTCGAACGATGCACCGCATTCTCGGCATTGATTACTGTAACGTGAAAAAGACTGTAGTAGTACGGTTCTGATGTTGTGCTTAAGTACAGAAACGTACTCTTCGTCAGCAGCCAGTCGTGGAAGTCGGCGCATTTGCTGAATGTGGCGCCTTTCGGAAGCGGCGGACCGAACGCTGGCACTTCCTTCGATCGAGACACGGCGACGCTAGAATATTGTGTCGAAGGTGACAGTATCGAACCAGTGGAGATCGTTTCTTCAAGTTCTCGCCAATGAAGGACAGAAGTGATAGCGAAGTCAGTTTTACTCATCTCTTTTGCCTGACTAGGGAAGCGTTTCGACCTTCAATGGAACTTCAAGTAGAGACCAGGATCATTAGAGAGAGCTCGGAATGCTGATTACGAACATGGGTGTCAGCATTGCAAAATGAAACTCCCGAGCGAGTTATCACCTGCCGAAGTTAGGTGGACTGACCGCAGGCTGGGCGCGAACGCGATGAGTCATAGGCGCTCCGTAAGAACGGGCCGCCAGCTGCGGCGATGTCGCAGAGGCAGTGCTCCCGGTCGTCACGTGTGACATCGTTGGTTCGGTCCCCCTTGCTGGCGGTTTTTGCATATCGTGATTTATCTTCGGAATGACCTTTTATTATTCTCAATAATGACACGTATTCGATTCAATAGCCAGGAAAACTTTCTCATTTTTTCGCAGAAAATAGAAAAGCCAGAAACGCCGAAAACAAAGTTTCGAAATTATTGCTTTAGCTATCTCTTGTATCTTTTCATTTTTACCGGTAACCAACACTCCTATAACATTTCACATCAAAATAGAATTGCTCTCGAAATTGCAGAGAGCTCCTAAAAGAAAAATATTAAATCTACTACTCAGGAGAATTCGCGTTTGAGACCGTGAACCAACCGGTTTGAAACCCGCTGTTTAGTAACCGATCATGAAAGGGTTTGAAACCGAGCACGAAAGGAGGCCACGCCCCGCAGCACGTGTTGCTATACCGCAGCAAGGGGCGTGGCCTCCATTCGTGCTTGGTTCCAGACCCTTTCATGGACGGTTTCGAACCGTTTCATGGTCGGTTACTAACCAACGGGCTTCAAACCGGTTGGTTCACGGTTTCAAACGCAAATTTATCTGAGTATGGAGGAGCTCCGTCGTTAACATTTACACTATTAATCAAACGAAATTGCTGCACTCTACGTTAGCATGGACGATTTCTAATGGAAGGCATCGCGCAAACTGCTTTTTTCGATTTTGAATAGCCCAAAAACATTTTTTTGTTGCTGGTGAAGCAGCACTGTTCTGGTACAGATTAAATTCTCGCGGTTGGATACCTACGGTGAATTTTCTAGGCCATATTAGTTTGTGTTTTCTGACTAATTCTGGTCATTTTCCCAGAAAACAGAAAGCAGGAAAGTTAGCTCAAATAGCCAGAAATTCAGAAAACGGAAAACAGAAAACAGAAATTCTGATCAGCCTTGGCTCCCACGGTGAGACAGACTTACATGTGTACCAAGTTCCAGTTTTATACGCTACAGTTCGTGGAGTAGAAAAGCTCAGAAGCACTGTATTCAGTCTAGCTCTGTAGCGTGGAGGAGTGCTAGAAGCACAGGGCAGAGTACCCTAAGCTCTTATCCCTCCTATTTTTTGAAAATCAGAAAATCACCAAAAAGAATGACTAACCGGAATAACAAGCAAATATGACGGAAGAAATGCGTCCAACAAGAAGAAGATGAACAAGTAGTACCTGTAGGACACATTGTCCGTGCAGGCGTTATGGACTCGAACAATGATGAAGACGTGCTGGAAGTGACTTCGAACGGCAATCGGCGAGAACGGTAATGCACCGGGCTCTTGAAACACCACCGTAACCATGTCGTTGCCGATGTGACGCTTTCGAGACAGCTGAAATTGAGGAATGAGATACACCTCGGCAGCTAAAGAATCGTAACGAAGCAACTAGAAGATGCGTCTCTCACACTTGGAATACCAGCTTCGAAATTGACGCTGGGTGTTACACAAAGAAGAATTGATTTCCAGAGAGAAAAGATTCCGAGAGACCAAAATAAGAACAGCGGCCTGACCATGAGAGGCCAGCAACTATTCGACATCTGATATTTTTATGAATGTTCAAATAAGTTGTTCGTGTAAAAATTTCACACAGGATTGCTCATGAATTGAGTAGTATAAGAAAGTTAGGAATAACAAAGCAACAAAACCAGAGAGAAAAGCAAAAACAGGAAAAATACGTGCTGAAGGGTTACCTGTCAGCGCTTGAACCTAATGTAAACTATTTTTTAACCAAATGTTGGACGCCAAGCCGGTTTTAAAGTCCATGGTATGATGCAAATAGTGCTTTCATACCGGCACCGCTACTTGGTTGTTGATCGTGAATACACAATCAACAAGCAAGTAGCGGAGCCGGGATGAAAGCAACAAACGACTTTTAGAGCTCTCAGGGGCGTTGAAAAATACTGAAGAATGCGAGGCTCATCCAGTTTTGTGTCCACATTTCTTCTTGGGCTGATATACACCTCAGCAAGCCGGATGAAGGTGCGATCACCGTCACAAACGAGGAATCGGGAGGGTGACGTTCGGAGTGAGATGGTTCACCGAAGTGCAAGAAGTCACCGAAATTCGTTATAGGACTGGAGGCGCTGTAGTTTAACACAAATTGTCGAAAATAAGATGGGTCGACTAACAATTTCATTTCCGCCAGCCGGATCCACTGAGTTACTCGGGATGTGAAAAGAAAAACCGCTCTATATTGGGTCAGAGACTCTTCTCTAAGCACCATTCCATCCATCGAGCGAGGAGCACCTACTGGGACACTCTGGCACGCAATTGGGACGTGATGATCCCAGTGCAACCAAATTTTCTGTCAGCAGGATGGCAATGCAATGTTTCTCATCGCAACACACAACAAATACAAATACAAACACAAATACAATACATTTAAGGTATGAAATAAAAAGCAGAGCTGCAGAAGGGCCATTTGTTGAAATTCCATTGCGTAAGCTGAAGGATAACGAAACTAGGAGCTGGGAACTAGGACGTTCCAAGCAAGAGTAGCACAAGTCGCAAATAATAGCTTAACACTCAGAGAACAAGCGTATATGAATACCATTTTCATGTCGAATTGGACACTTTTGAAATCAAATTGGACATTTTTCAAATCAAGTTGGACACCTTTCAAAACAAACTGGACACCTTTCAAATCAAACTGGATCCTTTCCAAATCGAATTGGACACCTTTCAAATCAAATTAGACACTTTTCAAATCAAATTGGACACTTTTCAAATGAAATAAGACAGTTTTCAAATCAAATTGGACACTCTACTAAGTTAGTCTAAGACTTTTGAAATCAAAGGGAACGTCTCCAAATCGAAATGAGCTTTTATATGGAACTAGAGACTCTCCAAGAAGGTTAGAATAATTTTTTGTTAAATAAAAAAATTAAGTATAACTTTCCTTGAAATTTTAGTTCATCTACCCAATAAGTGAACACATTGTTTGAAATTTTATAAATTCTTTTGAAGAGAAATAATGCATTAAAGCATATTCTAAAGAGCAGGAAGGCGGTCACTTTTTAGCGCCAGAAAAAGGATTGCGCCTTGCCCTCTTCCAAGACGTCGCGATTTTTGTTCGATTGATAGCAGAATTTCTGTTTGCATGGAGTTTGACACCTGTTAGCGATTCAACAAAAACAACTGTAAAGAACACACACAACCTCACTTTGATTGTTCATGTAAGTGGCATATACACTGTCAATCAAATAAAAATCGCGACGTCTTGGATGACGGTGTGGCGCAATCTTTATTTTGGAACTAAAAACAAGCCACCTTCCTGCTCTTTAAAACAAACTTTACGCCATTATTATTCCCCAAAAAATCGGAATTTTATAAAATTTCAAGTAATGTGTTCAATATTTATTTATTTATTTAATTAATACCTGTATGACAACACGCGACAAAAGAAAAGAAAGAGAAGAAAGAAAGAAAGAAAGTACAAAAGAAAGTAGTAGAGGATCTAAAACTTAAAAGAATGTTATGTACAAATTTTCCTTGAATAAAAAATTCCAACCTTTTTGGAGAGTTTAGTTTAATGTGAAAGGTGCTCTTTTTATTTTTGGCCCAGTTTGACTTCAACAGCGTTAGGTTTGTTGTTTAAAAGTGTCCAATTTGTCGTGAAAGTGGTATATACAGGAAAACTTCAAACTAGGACATCAAGGAAATACTCAAGCTAACCTGTTGTCGATTGCTCGGAGTGAACGGCAGAAGTGTGGAGACGTGGAACATCACCTCATGAGCCTGATATTCACAGTAGATCGAATGCGTTCCAGTGGTGTCGCCTCTTGTGTCCAGGCCACCCTAGAATGTCAGAATGTTCTTGAACTGAATCGACAGAATAACACGAGAGTACCACGTACCTTGTACTGGTCCCATCCCTTGAGGCGTACTCGCTGTCCAATAAAATCCAAAAACTCGTCAAAAGCACTTGAGGAATGTTCTGGAATGATTGCCTACTGTAGGCGCTGCTTTCGAAAGGACGTTGTGGTCGTCGACCTACCATTATTGTACATGTGTTCTTCGGTGCTCTGACCGGCTCGGCACAGCATGATGCCTACTTTGTATCGGGTGTAGATCGGCTGCTCGTCCATCTTCATCAGCATCTCCTCCACACGAGGGGTCTGCAACGACGGTCGCATACAGCCGAAGCTGACCCGTGGACAGACCTGGAAGAGGGATCGGTGCAGTTCAGTGAAGCCAGCCAGGTCAGACGGAACGGGTCTGTCCTACCATCTCCATCAGCTCCCTCATCAGTGGCCTCGTCGAACGATCGCCGCCGTCCGAGAGCGCCTCTTCCGGCACGGCTACACGCATAGTTCGCAGCTGAACACACTTCAACTGCGATAGCAACGAACGATATTAAAAAATACAACGCGACATACGTTTTTCTATAGATTTTCTAAGCTCGTCACAAGGTTGTTAAACGACTTTACTGGCTGACGTTTCGGCTGGATCGCATTCTTCAGAGTCTGAAAGGGTCAAATCAATTAGGAATTACCCCACCAAATATCGTTTGAACCTTACAAAATTCAATGCCAAATTTTTGAAAACCCGTTCCTTCAGTGGACTATGGTGAGGTACGGTGCTTGGATTCCCTCTATTGACAAGGCTTTTTTTGTTGAATTTTTTGAAAGCCTGGTCAATAGAGAGAATCCAAGTGCCGCACCTCACTATAGTCCACTGAAGGACCAGGTTTTCAGAAATTTGACATTGAATTTTGTAAGGTTGAGGCGATAATTACTGGAGTACCTCCTATTTGATTTCACACTTTAAGGCTCTGAAAAATGCGATTCAGCCGAAACAGCAGCCAGTAAAGCTATTTAACAACGTCGTGACGAGCTCAGCGAATCTACAGAACAACTCGCCCATGCCGAGGTTCAAAGAGAGTCGAACATGGCTATTGCAACATACATCACTAATTCGGACGATCAGTCGATAGATGGCGGAACCGGGGCGTTCGCCTTTCTTCTCCGTCGATTCGCGGACCATACTGACGGCGATGGGACCGAGCTCATCGTCTACTCCGAAGTACTCCACGTGTGCTGAAAGAGCAGAATTATCGATAAAGGGTAAGATGATGAAGGATGGCGTTACTCACTTTGGGATGCCGCGCATTCTACTTCTACGGGATGTCGTGGAGGCGATTTGAAGGCGTTCTTGGTCATAAAATGACTTGCAATGGCCGTGCATGAACAAGTCAGCGCTTTATCCCCCAGGCGAGTCTGGTACCAATTCACCAGAGGGATGGAAGGCTTATTTGACCTAAATCTTATTTGTAAATCCGAACCAGGAACCTCGTAGCGGGTGGACGCAACAACCTGCACCTCCTCCATCTGCGCTAAATGCGCCCAAGAATTATCGGTAAGAACAGAAAAATAGGCGCTCGATAATCGTTCCTTGTTGGAATGCGCCATGCACCTTGCGTGCATGTGATGCCGTGAAGGCACTTTGGATGGGCATTTGACCGAGACCGTAAATATCAGTGGCCGTATGCTATTCTCTCCCCAACCGTCCCCGGCCGGGTATGAGTCGGTCTCCGCCCACATCCCCGGTATGCACATCATGCGCCATCGATTTTTCGCGCCGTCCCCGTCCCCGAATCGGGCGAGAATAGCATACAGCCTCAGATGTGAAGCCATGAAGAAGTCATTGCATTGTCCATACTGAAGAAACCTGACATTAATGCTCGGATGTTGAAGAAGAGGTGTGAAGCTCGGTGTGGGCGCACATCGATTTTGGAATTGATTCATAGAACCTGACAGTATGCAGGTCAAGCTAAGCCATATGAAGGATACGACTTTTGACTTTTTAGAGCGATACTCGGAGTGACACAATTCACGCAAGTGAGAGAAGACCTCCGGAGTTCCGAGCTTTGTTAAAGTTGGAAGATCAGAGATCCTTTGGCATGGGCCAAGTCATCGAAAATTAGGTGGGCCGGCCAGGTAATGCGCTTCGCAGGCACCCGCTGGACAAAAGCTGTGACCGACTGGATTCCAACGCCTACAAACGCGTTGGTCGGACTTCTTCGTGAAAGCCCTGAACGAACGATATGGTGCTCTTCGTGTCCTACGGGCGAGGAGAATCCATTGAAGCACTCTGGCACGCAAAAGGGATGAATGGAGCTATCGTTGGCACCCGCTCAAACAACTCAATAATCAAGGGGAGGACAGGTGATGCCAGAGAGCTCAGGGGAAGTGTGCACCCCCGGAAATGCTCATCAACGTCATTCTCGAAGCAACTTTAATGCGGATTAAACTGAGACGCCAAGATATTCTATGCCTGATGACCGTAGGACGTTTAAGGCTAGTCGTCAGTGTGGCCAGCATGGGGAGGCGAGGACGAGCCAGCCAATCAGAGAGCACAGGTTGTACCCGCCTTATCTGTGGCACAGTCGTTCGATACGCCAACTGAGGCAATTTGGACAAGGGTAGCCTTGGACAGGAGGACCGCATTTTGAGGTTCTCTTCATCACGGAGCTGTATGCTCTCGTTCGCGTCAATGGAGATGGGTAAAGGAAGGAACCCCGAGTTCTGGGCAACTTTGGCACTTCAGCTTAGATGGACCGTATTCCGAAGCTGTTTCATTCTCTCACCACCTCAGGCGTCATGGGCAGCCTCGAATGGGCATGCCGTCAAGACTGGATGTGAATAGTAGGTGCACCGCGTGTTCCCGCATGTAGGCCACATTGACGACTTGTCCGGATATTCTGCAGGAGCAGCTTAAGTCTCTTGTCATTTGCTTCTCGGAATTCATCCGATAATGGCAATTGGGGAGAATGAGCAAACTTTCACTTGAAAGGTTTACTACAGTGGGCAAGAATAGTGAAGGAATTCGCCGTTTCTTGGAATGTGCCATGCAACCTACTTCTACGGGATATCGCGGAGGCGGGTTACGCATGTGCATAGAAAAGGCTGGGTGAGCCTTGGCGCCCACTGAACCCAGAATTGGGTCGGGTGCCCGAGAAGATTGCCCATTTTTGCTGGCTGGACTGTACGTGGCCAAATTTGAAGAATGGTGCAGATTTGAACTGAAGAAATGCGAAATCAGAGAGATCAAAGGTTTACCTCGACCCGCGAAGCAGTGCCGGTAGTAGTAGGACCCGATGTCCTGCGGCTCGATGACGTTCTTCGGTTGTCGTGCGGCACACAGACGGCCGCCCAAGTAGACGTTGGAGACGTCTTCGAGAATACCGGCTTCTGCAGCCGTGTGCTGAAAAGGCGGATGGTAAAATTTGAGGGAAAACTGCCCCTCAATGCGTATTTCTTCGCCAACATAGACAAGACAAATCCTATCCTAGGGCTACAAGGTGCCGGAGTGGATCTTCAACAACGACATGAAAGAAAAAAGAAAGAGAAAAGCTCGATCGTCAAGTAGTATTTCGGGAGGAAGAGCACCTACCTCTCTCATCCAACTCTCGCACTCATGCACCTCTAGCGGACCGTCACAGGTGTGCCGCGAAAGAGCTACGCGTCGAGTTGGCTCACTTCCCAGTTCATTCCTGAAGTATGGACAGTGACTTGAAAAAGTACGAAAACAAAAAAAAATGTGTAAATGAAGGTTTCGCGATGAGTTTTTGCCTAGCTAAATATACCAGAAATGTGACAAATTATTTTCATGAACTCATTTAGAAATGAGGCGCGTGGAGCGCAGTCGGAGGAGGCGCCGACGGTCGCCTGCACCCGATACCAGGTTCCTGGTTCGGATTTCCCGCCCAGGCCAACCAAGCCTTCCATCCCTCCGGGGTCGGTGAATTGGTACCAGACGTGTCTGGGAAGGATAAAGCGCTGACTTGTTCATCGGCTGGCCACCGCAAGTCATTGTATGGCCAAATACGCATTCATGTCGCCTCCACAACATCCCGTACAGTACCGCCGCTAAACATTCAACCAAACGACGTTTGCGACGCAAAAACGCGTTTTTTGCGTCGCATCATGATAACTTTGTTCAAAATAAAGGCTTTCTCACCAAAATTTACAAGGGCTCCTAGCATCACCCTGCCTACCAGTGGGCATGCAACCGCCATTAAAAAGTGGATGGAAGCCTGAAAACCAGTGCCGCAATTAAGGAGGGTCCTAATTGCTGTGACCTGACCTAACACCGTCGCCGAGTCTCGCTTAACTATGTCCCCAGGCGCAAATAGTGCTGCTTAGTTGAATTTTAAAATTCTTAAACCCAATTAAATTTTATTTTCCTGCTGTTTATGACCTTCTCCTTGCTGCGACAATTCATTTGGTACCAAATTTGGCAGGAAAATGTGCATGAGTCTGCAGCTGCTTCAACCGATTTTGTTTATTTCAACGGAAGCATTCTCAGTCTAAAGCATGTATTGTAGCCTGCAATCTTCTCATCTTTAAGGAGTGAAAATGACATAGAAAATTTACGTTTCGAGTTCACTTTGGGCATTTGTATGTTGGTTGCAATTCGTCAATACTGCAAGTGAACCTCGGTAAAGAGCACTCCCTGTCGCCGATTTTGGCTGCGAATATCTACGTCCTAAGCAAATGAGTTAGTCCAAAAATATGTCGGCTAATCGTGCGCAATGTAGAGACTGCAAGTATCAAATATCGAGAAACCAGGTGATCAGATGGCCGAATTTCAGCTGGTTAAAGTGGAGACTTCTTTCAAAAGTGCGACTGAGCTTCTACAGCGTTTCATGCTCAGTCTTTGCAGAATGAATGCTGAGGAGCCCAGCATTCATATCAAGTATTTTTTCGCTCAAAATTTTCAACCAGCTCAGACGCCAATATTTTGACGCACCAGATCGAGCGTCGATGTTGAGGTCTTCTTCGACCATAATTGCACTGACCTGACATGCCCTACAGAGACATTGCACTCGGCTGCATGACGAACGAATCCCTCACTTCTCTTTCTCGTAATTACGGGCCTGTTCGACTTTATGCAGCTCACCAATATCGATCCATGCTGCCAAATCTCGATGGGTTTTTGGGTTTTCCCGATTGCATACATCATATTAGGTTGTCCGGAGAGTTCTCATCATTTTGAGTGCTTCACTTTGAACTAACATAACTTTCTCAAATTTTATCGGATTTAGTCGAAGTAAGCACCGCTCGAGTCAGCATACTTTTGCCAACGGGTAACCAGTCGACTTATTCCATCAACAAAAGAATTAGGTGGTCGGGATTCGATAAAATTCACGAAAGCTGATTTGGCTTGGTGTTGATTGGTGAAGGTTTTACCAGCGAGAAAGTTCTGAAAGTGTTTGAAAAGATGGCAATCGGTTGGAGAAAGGCGTAGAAAATGACGGGTGAGGCAGAACTTCAACCCTTAGTACGTTTAATGTTCGTGTGGTGATTTGCGAAACGTGTGGCGGGCGCTATCGTGCAAAAGAATCGGGCCTCTTCTGCTGACCAATGCTAGTTGAAGTTGACTCGATTCTCGGTGCATATCGTCGATTTCCTTACAATAGGGCTTTGCTGTGATCGTTTGGCCTGGCGCCGAAAAGTTGTAATGGATCACACCAGCCGCTGACCACTACACAGTGACCATTACCTCTTTTGGTGGACGTTCGCCTTCGGAAAATGCCTAGGGGGTTCGTCGGCGTGCAACCACTGCCGGAACGTTTATTGTTCTCATACAGAATCCACTTCTCATCACAAATGATGATTCGATAAAAAGGGGTCCGTTTTGTTGCGTAAAAGGTGAGAAGAGCAAATCTCGAAACGTGACAATTTTTGCCCCTCACTCAACTCTTGGTGCACCCACGTTTTGAGCATTTTCACCTTCCCAAGGCGTTTCAAAGCATCCGCAACTGCAGTTGTACTGACGTCTAGCTCTTCCGCGATTTCGCGAACTGTTTAGGATGGTTCGGCTTCCACCAATTCCTTCAACTCGTCGTTCAGGATTGTTCTAGATCCACCACCGGATCATCTTCGAGGCTGAAATCTCCGGTCCGAATTTTACTGAAGCACTGGCGCACAGTGCCTTCTCCAACACTATTAGGCCCCACACTCGATTGATTCGTGAAGCTGTCTCGGCTGCGGATTGTCCCAATTTGAAGATGAGATATCGCTCGGAATTGCTCCCTTGGCATACTTCAATAAGCCCTTCAAGAACAGAAATATAAAACAATGTTGCAACATAATTTTATATTCAGACAGAGCGAAAAATTCTGTGCAGAAAGTAGCGTTAATGCGCCATACAAGTTGAATTTTTACTTGATAATAGACGAATGAAAGATAGCAACGCAAAACGCTAAGAGCTTTCCGGACAACCTAATAACATGAATTTGTTGGCTGAAAATTTCAGTACGATTTATTTCATGCTTTCATTCACTTACTCAAAAACTGAACACTTCGTTTGAAGTTTTATAAAATTCTCATTTTTTTGTAGAAAATAATGGTTTATATCGTATTCTAAATAGCAGAACAGCGGCAGTTTTACCGCGAAAAAGGGACTGCGCCATGCAATTGTCCAAGACTTCGCGGTTTTTATTCGATTGATAGCAAAATCGTGTTTGCATAGAGTTTTACGCCTGTAAACAACATACCAAAGAAAATGGTAAAAGACACATAATCTCACTTTGATACTTCGTACTATGTAAGCAGCGTTCACACTATCAATCAAATAAAGCTTTGCAATAGCGCGGCAAGCTTTTCAAGTGCAGGGCGCAATCTGGTCTTTGATGCACTAAATGATTGCAGCCTTGTTGTGTTTTAAGACAAAAGTTATTTTATTATTTTTTCAAAAGAAACAAAACTTCTGTAAAATTATTACACTCCTTTGGTCAGCTGAATTTAAAAACTTCAATCTGTAGGAAGCTCGTTTTAATTTGGAAGATGTTCAATTCCAATTTAATTCGAAGATTGTCCAACTCGACGTGGAAATGATAAATGCATATTTTACGTTGCGGCTAGACACACAATTTTGAGAATCGTAGAATCTGTGTGATCTACGCAATCCCGAAAACCCAAAAATCCATCGAGATTTAGCAGCATGGATCGATATTGGTGAGCTGCATAAAGTCGAACAGGCCCGTAATTACGAGAAAGAGAAGTGAGGGATTCGTTCGTCATGCAGCCGAGTGCAATGTCTCTGTAGGGCATGTCAGGTCAGTGCAATTATGGTCGAAGAAGACCTCAACATCGACGCTCGATCTGGTGCGTCAAAATATTGGCGTCTGAGCTGGTTGAAAATTTTGAGCGAAAAAATACTTGATATGAATGCTGGGCTCCTCAGCATTCATTCTGCAAAGGACTGAGCATGAAACGCTGTAGAAGCTCAGTCGCACCTTTGAAGGAAGTCTCCACTTTAACCAGCTGAAATTCGGCCATCTGATCACCTGGTTTCTCGATATTTGATACTTGCAGTCTCTACATTGCGCACGATTAGCCGACATATTTTTGGACTAACTCATTTGCTTAGGACGTAGATATTCGCAGCCAAAATCGGCGACAGGGAGTGCTCTTTACCGAGGTTCACTTGCAGTATTGACGAATTGCAACCAACATACAAATGCCCAAAGTGAACTCGAAACGTAAATTTTCTATGTCATTTTCCCTCCTTAAAGATGAGAAGATTGCAGGCTACAATACATGCTTTAGACTGAGAATGCTTCCGTTGAAATAAACAAAATCGGTTGAAGCAGCTGCAGACTCATGCATATTTCCCTGCCAAATTTGATACCAAATGAATTGTCGCAGCAAGGAGAAGGTCATAAACAGCAGGATAATAAAATTTAATTGGGTTTAAGAATTTTAAAATTCAACTGGGCAGCACTATTTGCGCCTGGGGACATAGTTAAGCGAGACTCGACGATGATGTTAGGTCAGGTCACAGTAATTAGGACCCTCCTTAATTGCGGCACTGGTTTTTCAGGCTTCCATCCACTTTTTAATGGCGGTTGCATGCCCACTGGTAGGCAGGGTGATGCTAGGAGCCCTTGTAAATTTTGGTGATAAGCCTTTATTTTGAACAAAGTTATCATGATGCGACGCAAAAAACGCGTTTTTGCGTCGCAAAACGTCGTTTGGTTGAATGTTTAGCGGCGGTACTGTAGAAGTAGAATGCGCTGGCGCATCCCAAAGGGATTGAATAACGCCGTCCTTTATCCTTTATCCTTTTATCCATTTAGAAATAAAAAAGTGAAGAGAACTCAGTACATAAAGCAAATAAGATAAATAAAAAAATCGTAATACGTATGTATTAATACGTAACACAAGTTTGCGCGAAGATTCTGGCAAAAGCTGAATTACTATGCAGAACTGATGCTACATTATTGCGTCGATAACATAAAAAGGATAAAGGACGGTGTTGCTCAATCCTTTTGGGATGCGCCACGCATTCTACTTCTACGGGATGTCGTGGAGGCGATTTGAATGCGTATTTGGCCGTATAATGACTTGCGGTGGCCAGCCGATGAACAAGTCAGCGCTCTATCCTTCCCAGAGAAGTTTGGTACCAATTCACCGACCCCGGAGGGATGGAAGGCTTGGTTGGCCTGGGCGGGAAATTCGAACCAGGAACCTGGTATTGGATGTAGACGACAGTCGGCGCCTCCTCCGACTGCGCTACACGCGTCAACAACATATGCGTTAAAAATGCTTGGTGCTAACTCTGTCTACGACCTAAGTGTCCCCAATGCAGAACGGTGAACCAGTATCGATTGAAGATCATCGATTTTTGTGCAAGGTTACCCCTTTCGTACCAATTACCGTTTCAACTGTTAGACATACATTCCAGCACTCATAGTCGACTCGAAAAATTTGAACCTGAATCAATATTCGAGAGTAAGTATTGTCCGTGCGTCCGTGAGAGGGTGCGTACGCCAGAATGTTAAAGCAAAGTGCATTATTTCAAAGAAAGAGATTACATCGCTATGTCTACGCTGTCTACATCTACACCATGAAAAGCAGAGCAGTGAATTGATGCCGATCGATAATTATCAATTTCGGTGCGAAGTTACCCGTTTGAGATGGTATCGACGCAGATATAATGGCCGTTGGAGCCTATTTCACCGAGGCGTAACAACACTGTTTGCAGAAAGCCGAACGAAACTTAGATGAACAATGAATGGGAAAATACGTCCGTGCGTCCGTTTGGGCGCACGGACGTATTTTTCCCATTCCGTATTTTCCGTATTTTCCCAAATGCGTGGAATTTGGTAAATTGTAGTACTAACAAAGAAAGAACCGCTGCCATTGTGTCTGTCCTACTTGTAAAAGGGAGAGAATGTGGTACGGTGAATCGATTATCGATTGATAGTTATCGATTTCTGTGCAAAATTAACTGTCCGAAGCTGGGCTCACGCAAATATAATGACCGCCAGGCTGGTTCTCCTAAACAAAGCTACATTCATTGAAAAATTTCTCCAGAGACGATTACCGGGAAAAATATGTCCGTGCGTCTGCGTGTAAGCGCGCACATGCCTATATGTTGAAGCAAAGTGTACTATGTTAAAGAAAGAAGTTACATCGCTATTCCACAACGTTTGCATGAAAAGGAAGCTTAGCGCCAGTCAAGATCACTTCATGAACGGCTTAGATCTCAGAGGTGGTGAATTATATCGATCGATATCAATTTCCGTGGGAAATTACCCGCCTGAAATGCGAGATGGTGAATCAAAATCGAGTTGTAGTGGCAATTACTCGTTGGAGATGGGATTTGCGGAAGCATAATGACGGGCTACAGCCCCATTTCACCGAGGGGCTCAACAACATGGCTTATTTGCAGAAAGCCGAAATAACATTACATTCACAGAGAAAATATGTCTGTGCGTCCGTTTGTGCGTGCCCTCATGCACTATCGTGAAAACTGTATTACTAACCAAGAAAGCGGCCACACCACTATGTACGCTGTAGCTACTCTCATGCTACGACAGGATTAAGCGTGGAGCGGTGAATCGATATCGATCAGTTGTTATCGATTTCTGTGCAAAACTGCTCAGAATCGCGATTGCGCAAATATAATGGCCGCTAGAAGCCACCTCAGCTGGGATACAACTGCATGCATTGTTTATTCAATAGCTGATTAAATTTAAAGGGAAATGTGTCCGTGCGTCCGTGTGTGCGCGCGTCCGTGCATGGATCTAAGTAGAATCTTCATCGTGTGCCAAGAAAGGCGGGCGTATCGAAATCGATCGGTACATGTAAATCGATATTGGCGCGAATCAACCGTGGACATGAATCTGGCGCAAGTATAGTGGCCGTTGTTGGCCGCCATTTTGTGCTATATTTGGCCCAATCGATCTCCTCATCTTCAGTGATGAAGTGCTGCATACGAGTTTCAAAAATATGAGCAGGCTCGCTCAGTTCCCCGAACACGAACCACGCAAAGCTGGTCTTTTCCGAGCAGTGCTTCGGGGATAAGAAGATGATGAAGAAAAAGAAGTTCATTGCACTCAGTGATTACCTCGCTGAGTTGCGTTCATCGAAATTTCCTCCGGACGGATTCATTTCCTTTGGGGTCGTATCTTTTTACAGCCGCCGCGCGCGTCGGACTCTCATTCATTTGAAAGCCGCCGAGCTGGAAAGCGGACGAGAGAGGGAAAAAAGCGCGTCTCTGCTTCCTCACTCAGCTACAGCACTGAGCACGAGCAGCCAGGAATAGGCTCAGGCTCCGCGAAGGCGTACAAGGCAGGTTATCGCAATCCAGACGTGAAACGCTGTGGTCAACTGAAACCTTGAGATGCGCCATGCACTATACTTCTCGACGATTGCGTAGAAGCGGTCCGGAGACTTGCACAATGAGATGCAGGTCGAGTCGAAGAAGAACCCAGCGTTATCCTCTTAGGAAAATTCCCAGCGGCTCTGACGAAAGAAATACGAGATTGACCAAAGCATACATCCAAACCTAAAGATGATCTGTGCGGAGGATAGGCACATCGAACTCTGCGCATCGACATCTCCGTTATTTATGTACCTGCGTCCGTATGTGCGTCTGTCCTCGCAAAATTAATGGCCGAAAAAATCAACAATCCGATCCAATTCAATCGATAACTGCGAGCGTATCGAAATTGATCGATAGTCATTAATATTAGCGCGAATCAACTGTATCAACTGCACTAGACAAGCTCTTCAGCAAGCAGACAGACAAACCGAACGCCCAGTCAATATCGATTGATGAATGCCGGTTCCTGTCCATGAATAAGTATCCGGTACGATAATGACCTGAGCGTAACGACCGCTGTACAGGCATTGCATCAAACCAAGGAAAAATGATAGGGACGGCGTTACTCAATCCCTTCTGGGATGCGCCATGCATTCCACCTCTACGGGATGTCGTGGAGGCGATTTGAATGCGTACATACTTGGCCTATACAATGACTTGCGGTGGCCAAACGATAGACAAGTCAGTGTTTTATCCTTCCCAGGCATGTCTGCCATCAACTCACCGACCTCGGAGAAATGGAAGTCTTGGCTGGCCTGGGCAAGATCCAAACGAAGAACCTTGAATGCATGCAACAACCTGGTTCGCTTCAATGCGCCCTCATGGCCACAAACAAGCAGAAAAAACTATCGATCAATTTTGATCGATAATACTGACCTCTATAAGGCTTGGTTGGCCTATGTAAGATCCTAACCAAGAACCTTCTCACGTGCATGCGACAGCCGACGCCTCTAACCGGTGCGCTACTATGCGCCCACATGGCTGTAAACAAGCAGAGAAATCTACCGAATCAATTTTGGTCGATAACACCGACTTCATCTAAAGCTGGGGCGCGTGCGGCGAAGACGGAGGAGACGCCGGCTGTCGTGTGCACCCGATACCAGGTTCCTGGTTCGGATTTCCCGTCCGAGCCAACGAAGCCTTCCATCCCTCCGGGGTCGGTGAATTGGTGCCAGACTTGTCTGGGAAGGATAAAGCGCTGATTTGTTCATCGGCAGGCCACCGCAAGTCATTGTATGGCCAAATACAATTCAATTGGCTACCATGACATCCCATAGAAGTAGAATGCGTGGCGCATCCCAAAAGGGATTGAGTAACGCTGTCCTTTATTCTTATCCTTATCCATCTAAAGCCCTAAGTGAATGATATGACTCCCTCTACGCCCCTACTGCGAGCAGAACCGACTGAGCTATTTTGGCACACAGCAGAGATGTACGGAAACGTAAACGCCCTCTCGATCCAATCGATGATCATTGTAACGACAGGTGATACGGATGGATGTGACTGTGGGGAAAAACCACAGCAGGTCTACCCTAGAGAAGGATGAGAGAGAAGAGGAACTGTGCCCCATATGACAAAAACGTCGTCACAGGTCTCTAGTGTGGCCTGCACGAAAGTAATGGGCCAGGGGATCAGTGCACCCACCATATACATCCTTCTGGGTGCCTTACCAGACTAATCAGGCCACATCGAATGGGCCACCCAGAAAGGCTAACCACGTAGTCCAGATGAACGACTTGTACGAGAGAGCCTTTTTTGAAGGACTTGACACTTGTCGAGGAAAAGAGCCAGTATGTCAACCAACCTCTGCTCATTCAGAATTCAAATTATCAGATTTCATATCGTCTTCATGGACAGGGCGCGTGTAGCACAGTCGGAGGAGGCGCCGGCTGCCGCGTGCACCCAATACCAGGTTCCTGGTTCGGATTTCCCGCCCAGGCCAACCGAGCCTTCCATCTCTCCGGGGTCGGTGAATTGGTACCAGACTTGTCTGGGAAGGATAAAGCGCTGACTTGTTCATCGGCAGGCCACCGCAAGTCATTGTATGGCCAAATACAATTCAATTGGCTACCACGACATCCCATAGAAGTAGAATGCGTGGCGCATCCCAAAAAGGATTGAGTAACGCCGTCCTTTATCCATTACCAGTCGTTCAGCGGCCTAGCGGCCGCCTCCGACTGGTTGGGGGCTTCGCCCCCAAACCCCGAGAAGAGAACACTCCGACCATCTTCTTTTCCCAACTTTTAGACCTTCATACCTCAAAAACAAACTTCAGATTCGTGTTCAGCGACATCGATTACCCCCACGGTCAAAGTTTAGCGCCGCTTGAACGCCATCCTCAAAAAATCGATAATATTGATCGATATCGACTGGTCGACTTCAAATTCGAGTTCAGCGACCTCGATTACCCCCAGGGCCGAAGTTTCGCGCCGCTTAAACGCCATCCTCAAAAAATCGATAATATCGATCGATATCGATTGGTCGACTTCAGATTCGTGTTCAGCGACCTCGATTACCCCCAGGGCCAAAGTTTCGCGCCACTTGAGCGCCATCCTCAAAAAATCGATAATATCGATCGATATCGATTGGTCGGCTTCAGATTCGTGTTCAGCGACATCGATTACCCCCACGGTCAAAGTTTAGCGCCGCTTGAACGCCATCCTCAAAAAATCGATAATATTGATCGATATCGATTGGTCGACTTCAAATTCGAGTTCAGCGACCTCGATTACCCCCAGGGCCGAAGTTTCGCGCCGCTTAAACGCCATCTTCAAAAAATCGATAATATCGATCGATATCGATTGGTCGACTTCAGATTCGTGTTCAGCGACCTCGATTACCCCCAGGGCCAAAGTTTCGCGCCACTTGAGCGCCATCCTCAAAAAATCGATAATATCGATCGATATCGATTGGTCGGCTTCAGATTCGTGTTCAGCGACATCGATTACCCCCACGGTCAAAGTTTAGCGCCGCTTGAACGCCATCCTCAAAAAATCGATAATATTGATCGATATCGATTGGTCGACTTCAAATTCGAGTTCAGCGACCTCGATTACCCCCAGGGCCGAAGTTTCGCGCCGCTTAAACGCCATCCTCAAAAAATCGATAATATCGATCGATATCGATTGGTCGACTTCAGATTCGTGTTCAGCGACCTCGATTACCCCCAGGGCCAAAGTTTCGCGCCACTTGAGCGCCATCCTCAAAAAATCGATAATATCGATCGATATCGATTGGTCGGCTTCAGATTCGTGTTCAGCGACCTCGATTACCCCCACGGTCAAAGTTTCGCGCCACTTGAGCGTCATCCTCAAAAAATCGATAATATCGATCGATATCGATTGGTCGACTTCAGATTCGTGTTCAGCGACCTCGATTACCCCCACGGCCAAAGTTTCGCGCCGCTTAAACGCCATCCTTAAAAAATCGATAATATCGATCGATATCGATTGGTCGGCTTCAGATTCGTGTTCAGCGACCTCGATTACCCCCAGGGCTGAAGTTTCGTGCCGCCTGAACAAAATCCTCAAAAAATCGATAATATCGATCGATATCGATTGGTCGACTTCAGATTCGTGTTCAGCGACCTCGATTACCCCCAGGGCCGAAGTTTCGCGCCGCTTAAACGCCATCCTCAAAAAATCGATAATATCGATCGATATCGATTGGTCGACTTCAGATTCGAGTTCAGCGACCTCGATTACCCCCAGGGCCAAAGTTTCGCGCCACTTGAGCGTCATCCTCAAAAAATCGATAATATCGATCGATATCGATTGGTCGACTTCAAATTCGAGTTCAGCGACCTCGATTACCCCCACGGCCAAAGTTTCGCGCCACTTGAGCGTCATCCTCAAAAAATCGATAATATCGATCGATATCGATTGGTCGACTTCAAATTCGAGTTCAGCGACCTCGATTACCCCCAGGGCCAAAGTTTCGCGCCACTTAAACGCCATCCTCAAAAAATCGATAATATCGATCGATATCGATTGGTCGACTTCAGATTCGTGTTCAGCGACCTCGATTACCCCCACGGCCAAAGTTTCGCGCCGCTTAAACGCCATCCTCAAAAAATCGATAATATCGATCGATATCGATTGGTCGACTTCAGATTCGAGTTCAGCGACCTCGATTACCCCCAGGGCCAAAGTTTCGCGCCACTTGAGCGCCATCCTCAAAAAATCGATAATATCGATCGATATCGATTGGTCGACTTCAGATTCGTGTTCAGCGACCTCGATTACCCCCAGGACCGAAGTTTTGCGCCACTTGAGCGCCATCCTCAAAAAATCGATAATATCGATCGATATCGATTGGTCGACTTCAGATTCGTGTTCAGCGACCTCGATTACCCCCAGGGCCGAAGTTTCGTGCCGCGGACGTGTTCGGCACGTCTGCGGCTCGCCATGCACGGTTGCCGACGTGTTTGGCACGTCTACGGCTCGCCATGCATGGTTGCCGACGTGTTTGGCACGTCTACGGCTCGCCATGCACGGTTGCCGACGTGCTCGGCACGTCTACGGCTCGCCATGCACGGTTGCCGACGTGTTCGGCACGTCTACGGCTCGCCATGCACGGTTGCCGACGTGTTCGGCACGTCTCCGGCTCGCCATGCATGGTCGCCGACGTGTTTGGCACGTCTACGGCTCGCCATGCACGGTTGCCGACGTGTTCGGCACGTCTACGGCTCGCCATGCATGGTTGCCGACGTGTTTGGCACGTCTACGGCTCGCCATGCAGGGTTGCCGACGTGTTTGGCACGTCTACGGCTCGCCATGCAGGGTTGCCGACGTGTTTGGCACGTCTACGGCTCGCCATGCACGGTTGCCGACGTGTTTGGCACGTCTACGGCTCGCCATGCAGGGTTGCCGACGTGTTTGGCACGTCTACGGCTCGCCATGCACGGTTGCCGACGTGCTCGGTACCTCTCCGGCTCGCCATGCACGGTTCTCGACGTGTTCGGCTGCCGCGCCCCAACTCAGTGGGACGGACGGACGGTGTGACACACACAGTGACACACACACACAGTGACACACGCTTGCTGCTTTATATATAGTAGGATCCTTATCCTTCATGGACAACATTTCTAACACCAAAAGCGACACCATACCCTAAAGATTGATGGTGTCTCCGAAAAATAAAAAAATCTTCAAAAATTTTTAAAAAACGAAAACGATAATTCATAGCAAAATCTTTACGTTGTTGTGCATTTTTAATTTCGAAGTTGAAAGAAAGCAATGAACACTTCTCAGTAAGCTTAAAATTTGTTTAAAAACTATGCGTTTGGATCAGTGCAACTTTTGAACTGTGACTTAAATTCAACGAAAAACAATAAAAATTACACAAAAATCATAATAAATTCAGATATAGATCTGAGTTTTAAATAGTACAGAAATAAGACGGAAAAATTACAAGTAAGACATGAAGAAACGTACCTAAACGCTGGACAGCTGGCCAACATCTCGTTGGACTTCCCATCACCGGAATCATCTTCACATGGTGACTGGGCTTGTGAGGCACCTGAACAAAGATCCGTAAAACAGAAAACGGCGTGGCTGAGACGTGGATCGGGCTATGGACGGCAGCCACACCAAATTAAAAAAAAAAGAAGAAATCGTCCTTTTCATGGATGGCGAAGGAGAAGCCAAAATCTAGCACGAATTGACACACAACAAGAAGTCGTCTGACCCTTATATTGGCTAGATATGAGATAGAATGGACACGTGCTTCTCAGCACATGAGCAAGTTCCACAAATTTTGGAAGAACTCGGTACTTGTCGTCAATGTGGCCTGCATGAGGAAGCGCCATGCTCCAACAAATGTAAGCACATATGATAAGAGCACCGGCTGGATGCGTGTCAGCCAATCACGAGCCGACCGTTAAAGCCCGTATAGGTAGCACGCCGGATCTGATGCAGCCTGATTGGCTGCGCGTCTCCGCCTTCTCATGTAGGTCACATTAACGACTAGTGCCGGAGCTCTTTAATGACAACAACTAGTCGCTCTTAATAAAGTAAAGCAAACGAATTCTTCAACTTAACGACGAGTGTTGTTCTTGTCGGTAATGTGGCCTACATAGGAGGCGGGAAACAGTCCAACCGAACAGAGCACATGTTGAGCACGTCCGCCCTGAGTGGCACGCCGATTCGATGTGGCATGAATGGCCCAATGCTTCACTTTCCCCATGTAGGCCACATTATCGACCAGTACCGAAAGAAATGAAGCACCACCAAAGGTGAATTTCCCCCAAAGGACCACTGGCTTTCGTACAGTCCTTATCGTTGATAGTCATCGAGAGGATGCTAAAAACGAAGAAATAAACAATAAAAGGTGAAAGGAACGAACCGGTGGGTCTATCGTCGAGCAGCGACGGATGAAGACCAAGTGACCAAGCGGAAGCAAGTGAAAGGCAGTCATGGAATGCTATCAGGCGCGGATACGGCGGCCGCCAGTCACTGTAAGACGAATAAGTTGGATTGCGCGAAATTACTGCACCTGGTGAGGCGCGGCTGTGTCGCGGTCACTATGGGCCAAGTTTTGAGGGTGGCGACGTCATTTTTTTTTTGCAGTGGACAGAAGTTCCAACTTTGACAGTGCCATTTGTCAGAGTTAATTACATGAGTAGAAGGAAACAGCGAATTAGCACCTGACTATAGTTATGCTCTCGAAATTTTTCCGAATGTTCGAATTGTTTCGAGTGCTCACAAATTTCGAATAGTCCAATTCGAATATGTTCGAAAACTGCGGTTTTCATGAATATTCGAATTCGAATGCATTCAAAAAACGTGATTTTCTCATTCATTCTTTCCATGGTATATCACACATGTTAAACAGGATACTAACAAGGGGAGCCTCCAAAGTGACGGTGAGCTTTTGCGATGCAATTTTTACAGGGTGTAGGGTCCCATGTGGGGAGTCCAAAACCATAGTTACTCTTTTCGGAATGCTCTTCTGCGGTCGAAAAAAAGCGTGTGGACTCGTAAGCGCGAAGCTCATGACGTCATGCTGCCACCCAGCTCAGTGTGGTCGGTTGGCGTAGTGATAGTGCTGTAGCTTCACAGGAGCAAGGTCGTGGGTTCGATTCCTCCTCGTACTGGTGTTTTTGCATTTTGCGATTTATCGTCAGCGGGGCCCCTTATCCCCATTTCCAACACATTTTTGAACAAAACATGGCAACAATGTCGTTTACGTTCATCGGGCTCTTTGAAAATGGAAAGGTGAGAATTTTTGACTTCCATGTTAAGCAAGTCAAAAACTGATGCCAGATTCGTGATTAGCACCCCAAATACCCCCCCCCCCCCCTCCCCCTCTCCACGCCCAAAGTTTGGGCAAAATTGGTGCCGCAAAAAATAAATAAATCGCAAGATGCAAAAACACCAGTACATGGGGGAATCGAACCCACGACCTTGCTCGTGTAAAGCTACAGCACTACCACTACACCAACTGACCACACTGAGCTGGGTGGCAGCATGACGTCATGAACTTCGCCCTCACACGTCCACACGCTTTTTCTTCGACCACAGAAGAGCATTCCGAAAAAAGTAACTATGGTTTTGGACTTCCCACATGGGGCCCTACGTCTTGTAAAGGTTGCATCGCAAAAGCTCACCGCCACTTTGGAGGCTCTCCTTGTTAGTATCCTGTTAAACATGTGGGATATACCATGGAAAGAATGAATGAGAAAATCACGTTTTTTGAATGCATTCGAATTCGAATATTCATGAAAACCGCAGTTTTCGAACATATTCGAATTGGATTATTCGAAATTTGTGGGCACTCGAAACAATTCGAACATTGAACAACACACCACATGGGACCCTACATTCTGTAAAAATTCCATCGCAAAAGTTCACCGCCAGTTTGGTGGCTCTCCTTGTAAGAAGCAACGGACAATTAAGTTTCACGAATAATAAAACAGGAACTATTGTGCAGAAAGAAGTAAGGAAATCAAATAAACAAAACAACGCTGTAGCAGAGAAGGGAAACATTCTGCAGTAGCAAAATTCGGGAACTGGAACGCTACATTAGGGAACGAAGACGCCAGCAGAAGCTGAACTGTTAACGACGGAAAGTCTTCCTAGCGAAAACTTTAAAAACAGACAGCTTATTGAATATTCGAATTCGAATACATATATTCGGAAACTGCAATTTTTCTGAGTATTTAAATTCGAAAAGCTCGATATTTTTAATATTCAAACTTGAATATTGAAACTCGAATGAAAATCGTTCGAATACATATTCGAATAAGTGACGTTCGAGCACATTTATACACTTGACCGAAATGTAAAACTCCGTCACGCGTGCGGCTGCGTCGCGGTCGCTGCAACATATACCATTGGCTGTTGGCCTACCAACAGGGCGTGATCGCTTATGATATGCTGATTAGACGCGACGGGGCGGAATTTGTAGCTCTTACGCCTCCTGATCGATATTGGAAACTTTACTAACGCTGGAGTGTAAATCTGCCAACTGTGACACGCGCGCGGTCGCGTTGCGGTCACTACACTCTTAACCGTTCCCGACTGTCATGGTGTCTGAATTGTTAGGCACCGACAAGTGCTGGAAGCGGTGGCAGCAAATAGGTGAACGGTTCGCCGTCTGAGATGAGATAGCAGGTCAGGAAATACACGAATTAGCCTAAGGAAGATTAATAAATATCTTCAGGCGCGCGCGGTTGCGTCACGGCCGACATCAGATCGGTTTCGACCACAGGATTGAAGTTACTTCGCACACCAAAAAACCACTCGGAGAAGGCTCGGGAAATTGCGGCTAAACCCGGAATTTCTGAGAAGCCACTATGAGCCAAAGGCCTTCTCAACCGTTTTCCGAAATTTTGGACTGAACCGCCACAATGCTCAAAGATGGCTGCTGCTCCACGTGGATGAACAAAAGAACACCCAGCTGAATAGTTCTATGGGTGCGAACTTGTTGTTGAAAGCTCGGTCTACCACCGAAAAACGGACCACCAGTCTCTCTGTGTTTGCTTAGTGACGACGCTGGTCGCTGAAAAAAGGGAGCACTGTCGCATCTGAGCGTTTACACTACGCATGCATAACGATGTCGCAACGGAGAACGAGCAGGAACTGCCCTGAACTCGTCGTCATCGTGGTCGGAGAAGTACTGCGGACGCGTCCTTGAAGAAACGGCGTCGTGTATGGTGGAACACGAGCCTGAATCTCGTTACAAGCCCATGCTATCCCTAAGTGCCTGGAGCTACAGTAATCCGATAAACGGAACTACAAGCTCAGACACCAGTCCTACTTCCGCATATCCGCAATCACGTTACTCATAAGCATCGCATTTATGAGCATTTATGCTATTTATAGCAAGAGGTGACACTCTACATCAGCATCAGCCCCTAATTTCTCCACCGTAAAGCAACATCGAATTATTCGCGGCCAAATATAGCCATAAGGAGTGGTGGAGGAGCTCCTTCAGCCCCATGAGCTAGAATGTCCAGCTCTCATTCCTTCGCATGAAATGAGCTGACTGAAGGACTTCAGGAGATTCACTCACAGCTGTCGGCAAGGAGTAAAAGTCGCCGGTCATCAATCCTTTTTGCGATGCGCCATGCATTCAGCTTCTAAGAGATGCTGTGGAGGTCATTTGAATGCATATCTGGCCTGTACAATGACCGGCGGTGGCCGCTCGGTGGACTAGTCCTTGCCAGACAGGTAGATCCCAAAGGGGTGGACGGGAAACTCGAGCATAAGCTCTCGTGTCAGGTCCGCACGACAGACGGCGCCTCGCTCGACTCCGCTACCAAGCGTGTAAGCTCTCAGTGTGAGCTCAGAAGTCTGCAGAAGACCGCTTCAGGTAGAAGAAGCGTACCTTTGTCTGAATTTGTCCTGCTGACCCCTACGTAAGGAGTTCTTCTGAATTGCAATGAAGCCTTGGCAGGCGGATGAATTTTAGGCTCGATTCAAGCCATGGATAACCAAGGCTTCGGGCGATTCTGCTGCATGCATTGGTGCCAGTCTTGTCTGAAAAGACCAAAGCACCGACCTCTCCTTCTGTAGCCTGTCAGGTACTTGCGTATGTCAAGAACGCCCTCAAAGAAGCTGAACGGTTAACACCACCTTTTCCGTTTTTACGATCAGAAGACTGTTACTCCAGTTAAGGAGTGAACGAATAAGGATCACCTTCTTCGTTATTCAACCATTTTGTAGGATGCGCCACGCATCCGACTTCTACGGGATATCGTGGAGATATCAACTCACCGACCTCGAAGAGGTGTACGGTTTGATTGACCTATGCGGGATACCCGAACCAAATCCCTCTCAGGTCTCAGGGGCATGCGAATGCCGGCGCCTCCTCGGACTGCGCTACTAAGCGTCTAAGCTCTAACCGTGAGCACAGAAGTCAGAAGAAGACCTCGTCGGGAAGCACGCCTTGGTCTGAATGTGCGATACCCACCCTTATATAAAGGTTTTCCCGCATTCTCAATCACGATGAAGCTTTGACAGGTGGATGAAATGGCTACAGTGATCCTTTGTGTAGATCACTTTAGGAGGTTCTAATCTCTACCACCGAATTGGGCGTTCTAAATGTCCAGGATTCAACTGGAAGGCAAGAAGCGAGCAGCTGAGCATTCACTACTGTCTTCAAGGACTTCCGAAAGCTGTTAGATGGATGTTTAGTTGCTAATAGAACTCTTGCACCAGGCGGGACTCGAACTCTCATCCTATGCTTTCCGTGCAGGGTGCTACTATGCCTTAGGCTGGATTTACACTTCTGACGAGGAGAGACGCGGCGTTACGAAATGTACACGTATCGATTGGGCAATTCAGACAATCGATATTGACGTTTTCATATCGCCGCGCAGCAGCGCGACACAAGTATAAATCCCGCCTTACACCACCGACGTTGTTCGATCGCGCACAGCATCCATGATATCTTATCAGCGGATTTTGCATGGGATCAAACAACGATGATGTAGGGCTGAGCATCCTGTCCGGAAAGTACATGGTGCCGGTTCGAGTCCTGCCTGGTGCAGGAGTTTTAATTGCAATTTAACATACATTTAACAGCTCCCAAAATCTGTTATACAACAGTCACCTCAGACAAACAAAAAAAGAAACATGTGCAACACTTCCGAAACCCTTCTTTCTTCTGTGGAGAAAGGATGAACTTTGAACAGAAGAGCAGAGTCTGTTCCCTGAAGGACTTCGAACGCTACCGTATCCCACGGTAGAGAGCGGCAGAAGCTCCAATGAGCACAGAATAGTGCTTTATCTTCGAAAATGGAGCCAACACAGGCACCAGTCTAGCCATCATGAGGCTCTGATGCTAGTTCCCCTTCTGAAGCTGAAGAACGAGGGTTACGCTCTGCACCACCAGCAGAAGGTCTTCAAGGAGTAAACCATTAAGAGTACCAACCTCTGCGGATCGGCGGAGCCATGCGCCTCCATGTCGGAGTTCGACGACATATGATCCGACGTCGGAACAACAGAAGAGGACGACGCTGTGCACGACGACACCAATTCGGGCGTATTACCTGAACAATATCGATTAAAAAACGATCAATAGTCTTTCAACCAAAATGTCTGCAGTTGAGGCGGGCCCTCATAAACCGCCACACCCTAGATAATCTCGGCTCCGAGGCAGATCAAAGAGCGAAGCTTCTCAAATTCTCAAATTGGACCATTTCAGAAAGGATTCCACTCGTTTTTATCATGTGAAATCAAGGAAATAAATTTAATTTAAATACTAAAAAATTTATATTTAAATAGCGAAAAACCTTCGTCAATCTATCTAAAACCTACTGGAAAACCAACGTCGAAGCATAATAGCCGAAGAAGCGCTATGCCTGCATTCTTGGGTCCAAACAAAGAACACAGAGTCTGCAACGACAGCTCAAGTACACACGTGCGTTCAGCAGTGAAACATGAGCACTCCACGCTGGCCTTATATACCTGAGACGCGTCATGATTAGCCTGTCGGTGTTTCACGTTTTTCTCAACGGTTCACCTATTGTGGTTGAGCCGAAACCTCTTCTCGCCGTCAGGTTTTTCGTCCGTTTCTTAGCAGAACATTCGGAAAGAGAACACGCAGCCGAACTACGGTAGACGTCGGTGGCCTCTCGATGGCGTTCGGATTGTTTCTACAGCCATTGTGCTCACTGGGAAAGAGCTACAAGAGCTCATAAAGCACAGGTGGTGGAGCTCAACATCTGGGAGTTCTGTACTTCCTGAGGCGATGATTTGGCGCCAGGTTTGCCCTGGAGAATCAGCAAGTCTTGCCCAACGACTCTGCCCAGTGGTAAAATACATGGCTTATTCTGATCGGGATTCACTCGAGTGAGGAGGCTACATTGGAGCACTCTTGCACGCGGCAGGGACGAATGGAGACGCTGATGGCGCTCGCTCAAGCAACTCGATGATCAATGGACGACAGGTGGTACAGTATTGATCTGCAGAGATAAGGATGAAATGGTTCAGGTCGTGTCTATCCAATTCTTCTAGGATTCGCCACGCGTTGTACAACTCTACATGACATTGTGGAGTGATTCTGAACAGTTTATGGGGATGGAGAGTCCTTTGTCCCCACTAAAGCCACAGCAAGTGTGGCTGAGCTTTAGTGGAGACAAAGGACTCTCCGTCACCAAAAACTGTTCAGAATCACTCCACAATGTCACGCAGATGTACAACGTGTGACGCATCCCGGAGGGGTTGGATAAGCTCGACGGGTACCATTTCATCCTTACTTCTACAGTCCAGCACTGTATTACCTGTCGCCCTGCTGATCATCGTGTTGCTCGAGAGAGCGCCAACAGCGTCTCCATTCCTCCCTGTCGCGTGCCAGAGTGCTCCAATGGACCCTACTTGCTCGAATGACACGAAGAGCGTCATATTGCTTTCACGAAAAAGTCCGATCAACGCATTCGTGGGTGTCCTGGTGACCTCTTGACATCCCACGGAATTCAGTCGGTGACGGCTCTCGTCCATCGGGTGTCTGCGAAACGCATTAGTGGTTGGTCCACCTTATATTCGACGGCTTAGTCCACACGACATCGTATCTCATCTTCGAACATCGACGAAGCTTAGAACTCCAGAGGCCGTCTCTTCTCGCAGAACCAGTTATTTCATCTGTCCGTTTGTCTGTCCATGCGTCCGTCCGCGCGAGGGGCACCTCATTCCGTATTCTAAGCCGCTGCTCAGGGCTGTTCATTTGAACTGAACATCAGGCGAATGTTATGTTAGCAGGTAAACAGACATCGCAGCAAGCAAACAGCATCGATTGGCTATTTGGGCTATTTATAATAGTATCGATCGATATGATCTATTTTTCCTCAGAAATGACTTCGTCACGAGAGTTTGCTTGCAGGTGAACAGGCCTTTCAACAAGGGTTTTTATCAGTCAGTCAATATCGATCGGTATTATTGATTTCCGGAACGAAGCGCTAGCCGGCGCTGGTGCTGGGAATACGTGTGTCCGAGCGTCTGTCCGCTCAAAATTAATTGCCGCTTGAAGACTTTCAAAACAAATAATGCAGCATTAAGGGGGGGGGGGGGTAAACAGGGTAAACATTACGCCAACATAAAAGTCGGTAGCTAAGGGTCTGTTCATACTTCGCGATGGGAGCGACGAGAGCAATTAGTTGACTGAGCAAAAAATACGCATTGATTTTTGTTGGGTGATCTCTTGGCAAAAATCGATTAGTATGATTTGCGTAACTGGCGAGTCGCTCCCACCGCGAAGTATGAACACACCCCTGAGCTTCACAACAGGTAAATAGTACCAGTCGGCCAATCAATACATATCGATGTGAAGCCCTTAAAGTGGTCTGTCCGGCTGATATGCCGGATGACTGCTGGCTTAAGGGGTAAACGGCGTAAAAGTCGGCGTTAATCATCCCTCTTCGGGTTGCGCCATGCACTATACTTCTTGCTGAATTCGTAGTGGCATTTTGAACGGCTACTTGTCCTACGGAACGACTTGAGAAGGCCAGGGAAAATAAGGATAAAGGATAAAGGATAAAGGACGGTGTTACTCAATCCCTTCTGGGATGCGCCAGCGCATTCTACTTCAACGGGATGTCGTGGAGGCGACATGAATGCGTATTTGGCCATACAATGACTTGCGGTGGCCAGCCGATGAACAAGTCAGCGCTTTATCCTTCCCAGACAAGTCTGGTACTAATTCACCGACCCCGGAGGGATGGAAGGCTTGGTTGGCCTGGGCGGGAAATCCGAACCAGGAACCTGGTATCGGGTGCACGCGACAGTCGCGCCTCCTCCGACTGCGCTACACGCGCCCTTCCAGGGAAAATAATAACAATAATAACACACAATGCAAAAAGCAATTCCATCGATTCCTAGACAACTACTGAAACAAATGAACTTGTGGCTGGATTGGCCTGGGCGCGGAATCGAACCCAGGCCAATCAAACCAGACATCGCACACCATACACACACGTATGCACTGTCAAACTCTATAGCGCTTTCAGGCGCTGAGTGAAGTTTAGGCGAAGACAGCGTAAACTTAAAAATTTCCGTTACAACTCTCAAAAATATGGTGAGAACGAAATGAAGTCCTACATGGATCCGAACTGTAGGCGCCAGCTACATGGATTCAAACTGTAGGCGCCAGGTTGGCGCCTCTTACCACTGCGCTACGCGCACGATTGCGGAGTATAGCACGATGTATGGCGTATCCGCGAAGAGTTGAACAAGTGCTGTGGCGGTTAAGGAAGCGACTGGCTTCAGAATGATGGAACGATTCGTCAGATGAGTCTGAGTTCCGCCGTTCCACGAGAAAAGATGACATGGCCTAGATACGGAGTGCATGGCGCATCCACAGAGGCTTCGTTAATTCATTCTAGCCCTGAGGTCGCCTATTCGAAATGAAAGCAGCAGCTACGCAAAGGATCAAACATCATTAATCAGCCTTATTCAATCTATCTGGGTTGCGCCATGCACTGTACTTCTTCGTGACATCAAGTCGAGAGTCATTTTGAACGAGTCCATGAGACTTTGACGATCACTTTCTCCATCGCCAGACTTTGACACAGGCGCTACTGGCAGCGTGATGTCGTGTCCCAGATGAATGGAAACCTGGCTGCGGAACAGAACCAGAATCGAAACGCGCCAGTTGCTCACCTCCAATCACGACGGCAATTACCGAACCACGACGATTGAACATATCGAGCGCTCGAGCGGTTGCCCCACAGCATGCATCGCCAGCCGGCTCCATCATGTCCCAGAACACAGCATCCTATTCGATCCTAGCACTCGACGCACATTCGCTGAACAATTCTGAAACGAACATCTTGAGAAGAACGACTGTGATGAAGCCCTAGCGCTCGGGAAAAGTCAAAATTTTCGAAAAACGGCGAAAAGTGATGACATGGGCTTGAGAGTGCGCCACGAACATCGTGAAATTGGCGGTTGGACGACAGATCTCAAATCAGAGATAGATGACTGTGATGGAATTTTTAGCATTCGAAGAAGTTGACCAGCGAATATCCGGAAAAGTCCAAACACATGTCGAAAAGAGACTATTAGCGCTGAGTGATACTTCATGAATCCCGAAAAAATTGGCGAGTGTCAGAAAATTTTAACAAAACGTTGCAAAAAGGGATGGTTCTTGAAAACGCGCCAAGAACAAATCGATGGTTGGAAAGGTCTCAAATCAGGGATAGACGACTGTGGTGGATTTAACAGTAGACGAAATCGACGAATGCCCGAAAAGGTCGAAAAACGTGTCGAAGAAAGACGGTTGGCGCTCAGTTATGCGCCATAAATCCCGAAAATTTGACGAATTTCCGAAAAAGTTTTTAAGACATAACGGAAAAGTACGACTGGAACTCGAAGAGGTGCCATGAATTCCGCGAAGCTGGCGGCCTTCTGAAGGAGTTGACAAAACCTGACGAAAAAGGACGGTTGGAGCTTGAGGGTGCGCCACGCATTCCGCGAAATTAGTCGGATAAGAGAGATGGCTTGATGGAACTAAGCAGTCGAAAAAATCAGCGAATTTCCGAAAAAGTTTGTAAAACATGAAGAAAAGCACGATTGGAGCTCAAGGATGCTCCATGAAACCCAAAAAAATTGGCGAGTTTCCAAAAATATTAACAAAACTTTGCAAAAAAGGATGATTTGGGCTTGAAAATGCGCCACGGACATCGTGAAATTGGCGCATGGACAGGCCTCAAATCAGAGGTAGATGACTTTGATAGAATTTAGCAGCCGTAGAAGTCGGCGGATTTCCGAAAAAGTCGAAAAACATATCGAAAAGAGACGGTTGGCGCTCAATAATGCGCCATGAATCCCGAAAAATTGACGAATTTCCGAAAACGTTGGCAAGATTTGACGGAAAAGTACAACTGGAACTCGGAGAGGTGCATTGAATCCCTCAAAGTCGGCGGCTTTTTGAAGCAGCTGACAAAACCTGACGGAAAGGACGATTGGAGCTCCACCCATTCCTTGATCTTCGTTTGGAAAACACCCTCAGAGACAGATAAGAACTTGGCGAAAAGGGATGATAGGGACTTGAGTTTCCGCCACAAACATCGTGATGTGATGGAATTTAATAGCCGTAGAAGTCGGTGGATTTCCGAAAAAGTTGAAAAAAAAACATACCAAAAAGAGACGGCTGGAGCTCAGTGACGGCTATGAATCCCGAAAAATTGATGAATTTCGGATTTGGCTGTGATGGAACTTAGCAGTCGAAGCAAGTCGGTGAATTTCCGAAAAAGTTCAGTTAAAACATGATGAAAACGCATGACTGGAACTCAAGAATACGCCATGAACTCAAAAACTGGCGAGTTTCCGAAAATGTTAACAAAACTTTGCAAAATGGGATGATTGGGGCATGGGGATACGCCATGAATTCCGCGTTGCTGGCGCTTGGAAATTTGTGGAGCTTCAGAAACGAACAAATCTGATGTGCAACACATTTGAAGCACTTACACCATTACATTTATAGTCATTGACCACTTCACCACGAGTGCAAAAATTCACGGCTGATCGGAAATGCTGACAAGAACAGGAAAACCAACGTTAACAAACAGAAGGAACCATTAGCGAAGACGTTATCAGGGGCCGGATTCCTCAACGACTTACAGAGATTTGACAGAGAAATTACAGCGGACGCTCCTGAAAAGAACACGGATTAACGCGACTTATCAACTAGCGATATGGTGAAGTACTGGCGTTATCAGGATTTTCTGTAATTTCTCTGTCAAATCTCTGTATGTCGTTAATGAATCCGGCCCAGATGGGCATCTGGTCAAGTAGGTCCGTTTTGTCCAATGAGCTATTACAGTGACAGGACGTTGACTGTACGGTCGTGTCGAAGTGAAGACAGTACCGTACACCAGAAGCACAGCAAGCAACAACACATATGAAAGCATCTGACTTACATAAATCCAAACAGACATTGATCATAAACCACGTTGGCACTGAACACCTCAAGGATTGGGATTGGGACCAAAGTTGTTCGGGGAGGGGGAAGGTTCATATGTGAATCACATCTCTTACACGTTCATACTGTACAGCTTCTTTGAAAAACACAGACAGGAACAAAGAAGAGCGAAAAATTGCACAAGTCCTTAATGTGGCCTACATGGGAGAGTGGAGGCAGGAACGTGCCTGAGAATTCAGGCCATATCGAATGGACGTGCGTCCAAAAGGAGCGTTAGATCAGTAGTGTGCAAATTGGCCACCCGTTCGTACTTCCCTGATGTAGGCACCATTAAGGACTTGTCCCGGAAAAAGTGACTTAACAAGTCCAAATGTTTGGGTAGGTAACTAAACCTGAACCTAAACAAAAGTACAGCCCATATCTGAATTAAGCACATGGCTATAACCGTTCTCTCTCAAAAAGCTAATAGTAAAACAGAAGACATTGTCATAAATGAAGGAGACAAGGCCACAAATCAGTACCCCAGAGGAAAGACCATGTAACTAGTAATGTTGGCTGTTAAGCTGAGTATGTGGAGCCTTCCAGGAGCTAATGAAAGGAGAACTAATGGAGTACTCTTCTCGAGTCTGCCAAACAAACTACCTTCGCAAGAAGGGTACAAATCGCACTGAAGGCGTATAGCCAACCCGTCAGTGGGCTAGATATCCCACACACACACACACAGACACAGACACAGACACACACACATACACACGCGAGCGCACACACACACACACACACACACACACACACACATACACACATACACACACATACACACACATACACACACACACATACACAAAATCTAACAATGTGATATGAACTCCCCGTTTTATGAACGAGAAAATGAGGAAAGAGAAAAAATTCATAGAAGGAATCCGAATACGTGTTCATCACATGATTACCAACACCTGCGCCAGCACCATTTAAGGAGCTGAATCGGAAAAGTGGACAAAGCTCTATAAAAGAAACATGGAAATAGGGATTTTTCCGAAAAAAAAAACGCAGGATTGAACAGGTTTTAGAGGAAAATCTCGGTGGAAATAGAGCTTAAACGATGAAAAACGGCTGTAATGAGGTAGTAACCCATACGTATGTGGGTTGGATTGTCAGTTTTACAAAAAAAAATAGAAAAAACGACGGAATAGAGTTCATTGGCAAGCCCCTAACGAAGAAAGTATAAACACACTGCGAAAGCAGCATGAATTGCTGACTCAGGGAAGCTATTTCAAATTTTACATGCGATTATTCTTCAGCTCGGAGATCCATAATCTTTCTTAATCCTTTGATGTAGAATTTTTGAATTCGAAATAAATATGTGATTAAAAATAGATTTGCAAGGAAAGGAATTAAAAATTCGAATAAGTAGTCACACAAGCAATTCGAGGGATTAGACAAAGAATAGTAACATTCTCATCGAACGGTTCAGAAAGAAGGAATAATGAAACGACAGTGAAAGGGGTACATGTCGCGAAGGTGAGCAGCATTAGTAGGTGGGAGCGCGCCAGCCAATAATAAGCAAGCAGAGCACAGACCGAACACATGCCAGCCGATCAGGGTATTGACTGTACACGCCCTCTCTGAATGACACGCCCATTGAATAAGGTTTCATTCGATGGGACGTTCCCATCCCAGAATGCTGCCCATTTTCGCGACATATGCGGTGAAAGGTGACAATGAACGACCTTACAACACAGATGGAGCAGCCTATAACTGCTGCCCACGCTTCTGCAGGAAGATTTAGATCTTTCATATCAAACAGGCAATTGTGGATGCTGAAAAGGGCGTCTTTAATAGATCCCACAACCTGAATGTGGATAAGGTAGGCCTCTAGCAAGGTGTGCGGAGAAATACAAGCCCGATGAACCATAACGCTGAATGAAATCCAAGGATATTAAAGATCGACGCAGACCTTAACTCGAAAATGAAACAGTACAGGGAAAAATAAAAAAAAAATCTGGAACCTACAACATGGGATACCTAATGTATCAAAATGAAGGGTAAAACTCGGCGTTAGCCAACCCCTTTGCGGGATGCGCCATGCATTCTATTAAGAGATATCGTAGAGACAATTCGAACCCGTTCCTGGCCTATATTATGCCTTATGGTGGCCAGCTGATGGACAAGGCTTTTATCCTTCCGGAATAGGTCTGGTACCATTTAACCGACGCCGGAGGGATGGAAAACCTGGCTGGTCTAGATGGGGCCCGAACTAAGAACCTCGATTCGGAGCGCCCGACTACTCCGTCTGCGCTACCACACGTCCTTTATCACCTCGACATCACAGATTTCTAATAAAATCATAATAAAAACGCGTATCACACCGACAATCAACAAAGAACACTAGGGGCCAGATTCATCAGCCGCTTAACGCCCTCAAATGGTGAAAATACCGCCAAACCCTTGATATGATATTCATCAGCATCAGGTTTAGCGGTATTTTCACCATTTGAGGGCGGTAAGCGGTTGATGAATCTGGCTCCAGTTTTCAAGGTAAATTCTCGTTCAACAATTACAGAGCGCACAGTCAATGTATGCGCTGCATGCGAAAATAATGGCCGCTTCTGCGTCACTTAGGCCCTGGAAACAGAATTTTCTCCATCGATTCCGCTCGGATAAAATCCGTCCAAATCGGCTGGAATTTCAAGGAAGCAATCATTGCTCCTTCGCGCCGATCTAGCCAGTCCGACGGCGGCTGAGCGTGCTGTGTGTTCGAGCCAAGCATGCCATTCACCACGCGTTTATTAGTTTGTCCTATCGCCATGGCATCGATTACAGCAGTCGTTGCGTTTTGACGCCGGCGGCCGTCCCAATTAAACCTCGTCTTAGGCGCTGTGCAGCGCTCGGTGAGCTCTCCTCCCAACGTTGGAGATGTGTGGCTCCATGGTGCAGTGGAAGAAGGCTCCAGCTAGGCTGGCTCGAATCCGGGGACGAATCCAAAGTGTCTTACCCAGGTGCGAGATCTTCGAGGCGATACAGCGCTTCTGAGCCGCGAAAAAACTTTCGCATCTGGGACCTAGGACGTTCCTTGATCGAAAACTGTATTTAGCGACAGTCGAAGGCATGGCTTATCCTGATGGATTAAGCCAGTCTTAAATTGACCACAAGTGACCATCGATACAGAGCTCGGCAAAGCTTGAAGTGCAACCCATGGTCTACAGGCCACGTAGCCCGTATGTATTCCTATGCGCCTGCTCTCACGGCACACGAAAATAATGGCCGCTTCTGTCATTCATGCCGTCCTCTGAGACTGTGACTGTCAGTCAAACCGCTGTAGGATCCGACAAGCTGGAAAGCTTCTCCCTTCGTAAAACCTCGGTATGATAGGTTTTCCGAATTTCGTCCTCAATACAATACGTAACCGTACCAACACGGAATAACATCGACCCTCTTGGTGGATCGAATCGCCTCTGAAGACGACGTTCACGTCGAAACGTTGGGCCACAAACAAATAAAGGAGATTCACAAAAAAAAACTCGTTTGACACACGGTTAACACCTGAAAATGGTCAATATATTATTGATTAAAGTTATTTTGTTAATATAAATAAATACACTTTGAAAATATGAATTATCGAACAACCCAATGTATTTAATGATGTATCAGCGGGCTTCTGAAGACGATAGGCCACGGCCGTGGCCTATCGTCAAAATAATTAATAATTCATTATAATTAGTAATAATAATAATTAGTAATTAATAATTAGTAATTCATTATCATTTTTATTTGTGTAGTTTTTAGGCCGTAAAAACTACACAAATAAAAATGATAATGAATTACTTGATTTTATTTTTTGAATTTAATAAATAATAAATCGTCATAATGTATGATGATAGAAAAATATTATGACATAGTAATTAGTAGTGATGGATAATATTATACATTAGCAATCATTAGTGAGTAGAAAATAATAATAATATATAGAGGGACAGCAGGTGATAATGAACAATAGGAAGTTACTAATTATACGAAATAATTAGTAATTATCACCTGTTATTATTATTATTTTCTACTCACTAATGATTGCTAATGTATAACATTATCCATCACTACTAATTACTATGTCATAATATTTTTTCTATCATCATACATTATGACGATTTATTATTTATTAATTTCAAAAAATAAAATTCAGGTAATTCATTATCATTTTTATTTGTGTAGTTTTTATTTAATGATATTTTTACATTGGTAGAAGTATTAAATAATTTTTTATTACATTAAAAATAAAAATTTATTAGTTAGTTATATTATTGTATTTCATTATTGTTTATTTTTATTTATTATTATTATTATTGTCAGAACAGGGATTGGCCTAGAGGTCTGCTTGTTTTTAGTCTGTGTGCTGCCGTCGTCTCCAGCACAACTGCAGGATAAGCGCTGCACAATACAGGACAAGCGCTGTACAATACAGAACAAGCGCTGGACAATAGGAGGTCTTGGTCGGAACATTTGCCTGTTTTTACTCTTTCTGCTGCCGTCGTCTCCAGCACGACCGCAGGACAAGCGCTGCGCAATAGGAGATCTTGGCCGCAACGACTCCTGGTTTTTGCCATTTGTGCTCCTGTCGTCTTCAGCACGACTACTGCACAAGCGCAGCTGACGAGGGAGCCTTGGCCAGAAAGTCGCGCCAATGACCTCGGGTGTACTGCGCTCGCCGGAAAATTTTCGTAACGTCGTCCGGTGTTCTAAGGCTAGTCCTCTCCTCGTGCTGCCTTCGGTCATCAAAACTCTCTGAGGGAATAAAACTGAAAAATACAGGGTGTCTCAAAAAATGTATACACTATTTGAAAGGTGATAATTTTGCTCAGACTAAAGGTGCTGAGGAAGTTGAGCACTCATATAAAAGCTTAAGAAAATAGACATTTTCCGACATATGAGCGGTACGGATTGCGCCATGCACTCTTCTGAAACCATGCATTTTACACTCGATTGTTTTCCACTTGAATACAGTGCGTTTCAAAAGTATGTAGCCACCTTGAATTCAACAGTTTTATCCTTCGCCTTTGTTTCTACGAATCGGCGTTTGTCGCATTCAATTCCTCGTAGTCGGAAATAGCTACGTTGCGTTTTACAGGAAAAAGCTCGATCACTAGCAAAAATAGATCGTTTTTGAAAATTTTCGTTTGTTTCAAAAGTATGTAACCGCTCTCAAAAAATACGATTTTTATAAAAAATTTATAGTCAGTTGGGCCACCATTATTTCTTATTAAATCAAATTCCCTACTACGCATACTACTGGCAAGTTTCTGCATCACTTCGTCGCCGATGTTGTCCCAGGCAGTCAAAATAGCGGTTTTCAGTCCTTCAACATTGTTGAACTGCCTGTTATTCAAGTAGACCTGCCGGACCAAAATACCTCACATGTTCTCCATTGGGTTGCAGTCAGATGAGCAAGCTGGCCATTCCACTACTCGGAGTCGATTACGTTGGAGCCAGTCTGTGGTCGATTTGGACTCATGAAGTGCAGCGCTGTCCTGCTGCAGAACATGTGTCTGCCGTTTTCTCCCCGTTAGGAAAGGCAGCAGGCTGGACTCCAGTACGGCTTGATACCCTAGACTGTCCATACGGCATGATGGGAATCTGAGCTTCAGCTCCCACTACTGCAGAAGCCTGCCCATCATCAGAGACCCGCCTCCGAAGTTCCGTCGAGAGAAGGTGATGGGAGCCTGTCGTAGATCTCTCCAAAAATAGCGGTAACCATCGGGACCATCCAGATTAAATTTTTCTCGTCGATGAAGATGACCTGAAGCAATACGCGTGTGAAATTCATGACGTCGAAACCAGAAAGTTCCTACATTTTCCCATTGCGTGCCATGTTTTTGCGGGCAAACTCCAATCGCGCCTGCTTGTGGAAGTTTGTGAGATGAGGTGTCTTCCGCATGGTCCGTCTGCAGATGTTTTCGTTCGATCGAATAGAACGCCATATCGTTGTTCTTGATGCAGATAGACCCGTCTCAGTGCGAACTTGCTTGACGCTCCTGTGGAGTTCGACACCATGCGGCTGATTCGTCGACGATTCTGGCTCGAAATCACACGCGGACGACCCGCTACAGGTGCAGACCGATAACCAGTGGGATTTCGAAGGAAGTGGTCGACACATCTTGCGAACGTCCGAGCTGATGAGCAATGGCGCGGTCTGTCAAGCCAGCACATCCTTGAGCGCTCGGATCTGAGCTTGTTCCTCGATAGTCAGGACACGTCCACGGACTGGCATAGTGGTCATTTTTGAAGAACAGGTCAAGCTGGTCATTTACAAGAACCTCCCGCCAAAAAGCGCGAAAAATTTGAGTGAAGTGTAAAAATGCCCGATATCCTGGAGTGGCTACATACTTTTGAATCAAACAAAAAATTCAAAAACGCCTAGTTTTTGCCGGAGATCAAGCTTTTTTCTGGAAAGAGCAATCTAGCTATTTTCGTCCACGGGGAATCCAATGCGGCTAACGCCAGTTCGTAGAAACGAACGCGAAACGTGAAATTATCAATTTCAAGGTGGCTACATACTTTTGAAACGCACTGTACTTGTTGCAATTTCTCCACAAAGTAGCAGTATCGATAGACCTGTGCTTAATTTTACGTTTAAAATGTAAAAAAAAAACAACACTAAAAAGCTTGCGAAAAAAGCATTTACTGATTGAAGGTTCTAGCATTGCTGCCAGTGAAGCTTTTAAACATGTTTGAGATTCATATGAAAGCACAAGGCAACGAGATGTCTATAGCGTGCAAATGGTCATGATTGCGCCGCGCCTCCGCCTAAAACCTTTCATTTCAGACTCGATTGATTGTGCATGGGCTGAATGCTTGTTACAATCTTGTTACTACTTGGCGACATTAACCTGTGCTGTGCTTCTTTTAACGTTTTGAACTTGAAGATCACATGAAAGACACATGAGTGACACAAGACACATGACACATAAATGCATAATTTATCGCTCCCGCTATCGCTCTAATTAGGCTGTCTAAATATCTGAGTCCATAACAGGAGTCATTCCCAGCTCTAGGCTTTTCTCCGAGAAGAAGAAGTTTAACTTGAAGTTCTAAACGTTAAAAGAAGCATAGCACAGGTTAACGTAGCCAAGAAGTAACAAGATTGAAACAAGCATTCGGCCCATACATAATCAATCGAGTCTGAAGTGCAAGGTTTCAGGCGGAGGCATGGCGCAATCTTGACTATTTGCGCGTCACAGAATTCTCGTGACCCTGTGCTCGCATACGAGTCTTAAACTTCAAAAAGTTCACTAGCAGCAATGTTAGAACCTTTCAAATAGTACCTGCATTTATTAGGTTACCCTACACTTTTCGCCAGCCATAGTGTGTTTTTAATTTTTAAACCTGAAAGGAAGTTCAAATCAATCGATACTGCCATTTTGTGAAGAGGTTATAACAAGTATTCAAGCAAAACACAATCAATCGAGTGTAAAATGCTAAATATCAGACGAGTGCATGGCGCTTTCCATACCGCTCGCAAAATTTCCATTTTCTTAAGCTTTCATACGACCCCTAAACTTCTTCAGTACCTTCACAGAGTAAAGTTATCACCTTTCAAACAGTGTATACATTTTTTGAGACACCCTACACACCCTGTACATCTTACAATATGAAACACCTTACAACTTAGTTTGACACAGAAGCATTGACCTACTAAAGAGACTAACAAGGAAAGGTTCCCAACTCAAGGCGAGCTTTTGCGACGCTATTTTGATAGGATGTACGGCCGTGTGAGCGGAATGTAGAACCACAGTTAGTTTTTACTGAACGCTTTTTTAGAGACCTGAAAAAGAGGTCTGAGAGCGTGTGCCAAGAATCGTCAACCTCTATCACATCCCATGAGATGCGCCTCGGTGGTGCAGTCGGTAGGAGTGTCGCCCCATAGGAGCACGCCGGTGGGGTTTTGAGTTCAAGTTCGCGTACTGCCGACATTTTTGCACATATTAGTTGTTGTTATTATGCTTTCAAATGATCACAAGAGTCAGTTTCAGACCACCAATGCTAACAGCAAAACAAGACTGTCTATTTGGGCCTTTGCTAGTTTTTCAACAATGCATATCTGCACCCCCACCATATCATACCGTATCGCCAATGATACCGTAACTGCACACAAATACGCATACCTTACGGTTGACTATTATGAAGCCGGGCCATACCGGTACCATTCTTATTTTTTTCATTTTTTCACAATTTTGTCCCATAGCTGTTGACTGGAAAGGAGGAGCAATAAGTCTTTTTATTTCCAGGGAAATGATGTGGTGCAGATACACGTCATTGAAAAGCTACCACATATAAAGGCGCATATAGACTGCTTTGGTTTATTATTATTATTTATTTTATTATTTTATTTTATTTTGTTATATTATTATTATTTATTTTATTAAGCATTGATGGTCTAAAATTAATTCCTGTGACCATGAGAAAGCGTAATAACAACGAACTGGTATGTGCAAAAATATTGGCAGTGCGTGGACTCGAACTCTCAAACGCCCGCCGATGTGCTCTGTGAAGCTGAACTCCTACCGACTGCGCCACCGAGGCACATCTCGAGCGGTGTCATAGGGGTTGATAATTGTCGCCCACGCGTTTTCACAGCTCCTCTTCAGGTCTTGGAAAAAGCGTCTAGCAAAAACTAACTGTGGTTCTAGACTCCGCTCTCACGGCTCTACATCCTGTCAAAATATAGTAGCTTCGCAAAAGCTCACCTTGAGTTGGGAATCTTTCCTGGAATCACATAAGCCATCGTTGAACCACATTGTGCAAGGAAAGCTCCTAAAAGGACCACTGACAAGGGAACTGTCTCAGCGGTACGCCGGAACTGCAAGAAAGATTATCATAGAGAGAGTCTCCACCCTCCAAATAGTAACAAACCTTTGTCTTTGCTGACAAACGAGTAGGATGTACCCAAAGTTTGTGGTTGTTAAGGGTCAGCAGCGTCGAGCTCACCACGGAGGCGAAAGAGCTGGATGCGTGGCCTGAGTGGCGCAGGGCTAGGGGTACTGCTTCATGTCAAGACGTCGAGGGTTCGATTCCCCAGCTATGTGTAGTTTTTGCACTTTTAGCATAATATCGATCTTCATGGGAATCGCGATCTGAACGTTTTTATTGAGTTTGCTGCGGTATGATGTTTTCGCAACATATTCCTTGTCCTCACCTCGGAATGCACCTGAAGTATTTCAAATATGCAAAATACGACGATGAGATATGAATTCCGACACGGATGATTTGCATATGTAGCAGTTTTCTAGCTTCGAGACGCTGCTTCATGTTGTTCCCACGTGGAAATGTCTTGTTTTGGTTATAAGTATTTACCATTTATAGGCAGTTTCATATCTGAAAGTTTCATATCTCACCGTTTTTGTATATTTGAAATATTGCTCGTGCATCATGGGGAGGTGTCGGCAAGGAACATGTGGTGAGAACATCCTATCGCAGCAAACTCAATAAAAACGTTCAAGTAGCGTTTCACCATAGAAATTCGATTGTAGGGTAAAAGTGCAAAAACTATACATGGGAGGGGAATCGAACCCTCGACGTCATGGCACGAAGCAGCACTCCTAGCTCTGCACTACCCACGCCGGGCATCCACCTCTTTGCGCCAGCGTGGTAAGCTCGACCCTGCTGGCGCTTAGCTACTACAAACTTTGGGTGCCTCCTACCCGTCTGCGTAAAGGATTCGGCGAGAACAGAACATGATTTGTTACTAATTGGAAGATGCTGATTCTCACTATGATAATTGTTCTTGTCGTTCTGGCGTACCGTTCATACAGTTTCTTCGTGAGTCTTCCGCTATCAGTATTACGAACATTTCTCTGCAGTAAAGGAAAAATAACTGATTTCAAAGCTCTCTGAGCGACCGTTGGCGCATAATTTATTAATTAACTTATTTATTGCCAATTCGAGCCACTACAAGGAGAAAATCGCAGAAGAAGCAAATTAAATTGGCTATTGAAAGATGACATGAAATAAGAGAAAAGGGAAAATGAGAAAGAAAAAACAAGAAAAGTGGGCAGGGGTTGCGAGCAATTGATGAAGATGGGGGAAACTGAGGACTTTACTGATGCACACATTGCGCATGTGAAAATGGTGGCTTCTTGTACTTGGCGAGACAGTTAGTAAACCGTGCGCGTGAAGAAAGGAATACTGCGAGGCGAAGCAAAGGGCTTACGATACTACAACCATAGGTGCCAGACTAGCTGTAGCCTATGTGGGGTGGACCTTATAAGTGTAGAGAAGGGAAGATGGTACGCAGCCCAGTAGGCTACCCTGATGGGAGGTCATAAGCCCTTACCAACTCGCGCAAGGTGGTCGACATAAGATTCGAAAAGTCCAGTTTATCAGGCATTAAAGTTCGTAAAAAATGCTCCACATTGTCCAATTTGTACAACAGCAAAGGTTGGAGAGGTTATAGGGAGCGATATCGAGAGAAAGAGGTACACTACGCTATACATTGAGAGATCAGATGCAGCTGAGCTAGTTCGGTACTTGTGAATGCAGGGATATTTCAATGGAAAGAGGAGCATTGACGTGTTCCGGGAGACAGCATCGCTGAAAGTTTGGCTGAAGCATCTGGCAACTTGGCGGTAGTGCTCATATCTGGAATGGAATGGTAATTGCACAACACTACTACCACAGTTGTCCCCAAGGACGTTACATTTTCACCTATGACTCTATCACTTGGCCACTGATCTTTCTAGAATCTTCTGCAGTAGCATATAAGGGCGTCAAGTAGGATGCCGTACGTCTCCTGCATCGTCTCCCACCACGTTTCTCACAACGGACCGCAGGCGGAGCGCCACGACCCCGGACCACCACCACGCCACGGAAGCGACACGAAACCGACACCAAACCCCAAGCAGCAACGCTCGACCGCGGAGGAATTAACGAAGAAGCTGCGAAAAGACACTGCGATATCCCATGTCAACAAATTGTTAGCAGGTCGCTACACCAGGGGGACTGCGCTCCCGTTAGAGCGCGCCAAGACAGCGTGCGCGCACGCTGCGCCATTGTGCAGCACGGGACGACAGTCAGTGTGGAGGCACTCAAGTGGACATAGGGTTCACCAACTACAGTGTAGCTATAGCTGTGCTATGGCTCGTGAGGCAGGACATAATAGTCGCTTCATATGCACCGTGAGAGTAGGAGGCCTCAGCGCGTGTGTCGTTTTGTTGAAAACGATGGCGGAGGAGGCGAGTGAAGAGGAGCAGCATTGAGGGGCGAAGTGGTGGTAGCGCGCGGATACGAGCCGCCACCGCCCGCCGCCGTCGCATATGTAAACACACCGTCGCATCGTTTACAAAAGCTCTGCTCTCAACAAAAACATCTGGTTAAATGAACACCTCCGGGCTGGAGTGAAACGATGGATGATGGAAATTTTCAAAGAAAAAAATGGAAACGGTGGCCGGCTGCAGAGCAGCGAACCTTCGGTGTATCACACAACAGGATTGTTATACGCAGCCCAGCCGTTAGAGCGGAGGAGAAACACGTAATATTAGGTTGAGTCATAAGTTCTGCAACAAAATTTGTCTTCCAGCAAAAATAAGATTATACCATAAAGGAAAAATTATTGAACTTAAAGAAGTAGTTGCCGTTATTCTCAATAAGATTCTTCTGCTCTTCATACACTGAGTGATTCACATTCCCGTAGACCTTGGTCCTTGGTAATGCGGAAACTGGCGAGGAGTTCCATTGCTTTCTATACCCGGCAAGGTGTTCTGCTTAATTCTACTACATCGACTACGAGCCGCGATAGATGAAAGACTTCGTGAAGAACAATGTGGATTCCGAGGTGCTAGGCCATGCAGCGAACAGATATTTACCCTACGGAATGTCATCGAGCAATACATGGAATTTCGGAAGCAACTTCTCATCAATTTCGTGGATTTCCGGAAGGCCTTCGATAGTATACACCGTGAATCGCTATGGTTAATTCTTAGGATTTACGGTGTACCCCAGCCTTTTGTGGAACTCTTCAAGAAGCTGTACAAGAATTCTTCCTGTTGCGTCAGAACGAATGCAATGCACACGACATTCTTCGAAGTTGTTACCGGAGTAAGACAAGGATGGGTACTCTCCCCCCCTCTGTTCAATGTTGCTCTGGACTTCATTATGAGGAGATCCATGAAAGGTAATGAAACGGGTATCAAATGGAGCAGGACACACCGCTTAACAGTCCTCGATTTCGCAGACGATGTAGCCATCATAACCGAGAACAACGATTTACTGCAGCAGGCGACTACAAACCTCGCGAATGAAGCCAAGAAAATTGGACTGCGATTAAACCCGGACAAATCGAAAGTGATGAGCATAGGGAGAACAGATATGAACGCAGATATCAACGTCGAGGCATCACAGCTTGAAACTGTCCAGAAGTTCACATATCTTGGAAGTACCGTGTCATGCGGCGGGAATGCGGAATCAGAAATACTAACGAGGATTGTGAAGGCTGCATATGTGTCTCGAAAGCTTGGTCCAATCTGGAGCTTACCGTGAATCGCGTCGAAGGTAAAGCTGAGGCTTTACCACTCAATTGTAGTCCCGATTGTTGCCTACGCGAGTGAAACATCGGCCATGTCTATGAAGTGCGCCAAAAAGCTAAACGCCTTCCACCAGAGATGTCTTCGACGGATATTGAGAGTACGATATACAGACCGTGTGACTAACTGTGAAGTCCTAAACCAGAGCGGTTCAAGTAGTCTTTCTGCATTAATCGCACAAAGACGTCTACGCCTCGCAGGACACGTAATGCGAATGCCCGAGTACCGATTTCCTCGAGTAGCCATGTATTGGATTCCTGAAGATGGTAGCAGAGCGCGCGGTTATCCGAGAAACACATGGAGGCGAACATTCGCAAAGGACCTTCAACTTCTAAATATTTCCAGAGACAAAGGTGAAGAGTTAGCACAAGACAGGTATCAATGGAGAAGTCTCGTCGCCCGTTATGCCCAACGGCATGGGATAATAGTAGCACATGATGATGGTCTTACCGTGGTAAAGAGGTGACAAAAATCAAGTATTGAAAACAGTCGATATCAATCAATTGAAATCGATCAATATTTATTGATTTTTATGAGCGACTCAATATCACATGAAGATGGAGCGAGAACGTCAATATGAACAGTAGGTAAAGGAAAAGGATAAAGGGCGACGTTACTCAATCCCTTTTGGGATGCGCCACGCACTCTACTTCCACGGGATGTTGTGGAGGCGGTTTGAATGCGTACTTGGTCATACAATGAATTGCGGTGGCCAGCCGATGAACAAGTCAGCGCTTTATCCTTCCCAGACAAGTCTGGTACCAAATCACCGACCCTGAAAGGATGGAAGGCTCGGTTAGCCTGGGCGCGAAGTCCGAACCAGGAACCTGATATAGGGTGCGTGCGACAGGCGGTATCTCCTCCGACTGCGCTACACGCACCCTACGGACAGTAAATGGACGGTTCAGCCTCTTCTGCTGGACTGTCAGGGCTCTCTATTCTCCTGATCGATGGATAACAATCATTTTCGCGTCGTTTTGAACATATTTCACATAAAATTGGACACTTTTCTAAGCGAGCCTGACGCTTTTAAAATCAAATACCGAACATCTTCCAAATTAAATGAATTTATTGAAATGAATTGGAATTTAAAGGAAAAGCCCTGGCATCATGAAACAGCAATTCAGTCTGTCGTATAAACCCAAAATTTAGGGTGTGGCCAGGGCAGGCGTACGCAACCGACGGTTGCCCCCTCCCAACTAGGAACTAGATCAGGAAAAATTCAGCAAAGTACCTCAGGCAGAGCTCTCCGTTCAAGGAAGCTGCCGTGCGAAGGGTTCAATGATCAGATCCCACGCTTTACTCGGAACGAGATCGCGCCAGAATCGAGACGGACGGCCACACTGCGAAGAGAGCGTGGACGCTGGAGCAGGGGCAGGGCAGGAGCGTCCATAATGCAGAAGTGAGCCGCACCGAGTGTGGGTGCGATCAATGATGCACAGGAGGATAAGCTCGATCTGTCAACAATAATAGTGAATCAGACGGGACGGGTGGACGGAGGCGCCGGATGGCGGCGGTGTGGGTGTCTCCCTCGGGAGTCGGATGACGAGCACGACGACACACGGGTCATGAAGAGCCGGCCATGGTCGAGCCCGATAAAGCGCAGCCCGGCAGCCGGCAGGGCAGCTGGCCAGGCACCTAGCCGTTCTCCCATCTCATCGAGAGGAGTATGAAGCGCGTCGACGGCGCGGAGGTGGCCGCGGCGGCGGCTGCGAAGGAGGGTGGCGGGGGGGGGGGGGCGATATTGAATGGCGAAGAAGCAAAAGGATTTCCATTAGAAATCTCCATTAGCCGCCTCCCTCGCCCCTATCTCCTGCTCCTACCGCCGCCGCTTCGGCTGCGGCCGACGACGACGACGACGGCGACGAGCACATCCTCATTCGTCGTGTCTCCTCCCGTCATTTGTTGGACGGCGGGCGGCAATTTCCTGAGAAACCGCCTCTCGACAAACGCCGCCGGCACATCAGATGGACATGAGACGCTTTTTCGCTTTCTCAACGAAGGTCACGAAGAGGACCATCGCAGTGACAAGAAGCGCTGTCACTGTCACCACTCTCACAGAGTTCAACTCCGGTCCAGAGCAAATCTGAAGGAAATGCGCCATGCTTCCCACCACTTGGAAGTAAAAAGTGGCCTATTGTCTCGAAGAATTCTGGAGAATAAGGATCTCTGCATGTGATGAGACTTCGGTCCAAACTCTCCAGTCGAACACGCTGATTACTCCCTCTGGGATGCGCCACGCTCTCATCAACGGTCCCGGAGACCGCCCCATCCATTCGTGTGCGCGCAAACGGCGCCTCTAGTAGTCTTTGCCGACACATGAATACACACCAATTTTCAGCTTTGAATCCGTTAATAGAAATAGAAGAATCAATCAATAGGTTTAGAATGCGCCACGCATTCTATTTAGACTCCGATGTCGTGAAAAGCTGCGCTGAAAGTTTGTTCGGCCTATGCTATGACATGCATGAACCAGCTCAACGACAATGGCACCGAAAAACACCGAAGAAGAGGAAGAATTCGGCAGAAGCCTTCTGATTTCGAAGAACGGATCTATGAATGTATGAAAAAAGAAAAGAACTGGAACTAATCAATTCCTTCGGAATGTGTCGTGCATTCTATTTCAACACAACACTATGAATGAGGTCTGCAAGTTTTTGAACAATGAAGAGCTTGAAGTTGTGCATATGCACCATGCTGTCTATTAAAACAACCTGAGGGCTGAATTGAACCTGAAAATGAAAGCTAGTGGAAGCGAAATCGCCGCCTCCTACCGACTGACAAGGAGAGGCTCAAAAGTGGCGGTGAGCTTTTGCGACGCAATTTTTACGGGAAGTAGGGTCCCGTGTGGGGAGTCAAAACCGTAGTTATTTTTTTCGGAACGCTCTTCTGTGATCGAAAAAGGCGTGTGGAAGCGTGAGCGCGAAGTTCATCACGACCCGCTGGCACCCTACTGAATGTGGTCGGTTGGCGCAGTGGGTAGCGATGTCGTCTCTCGGCCGCACCGAGTGGGTTTGCGGTTCGACCCCCGGTGTCTCCATAGTTTTTGCACACATCGGGTCGCTATTATCATGTGCTTGTGTGATCACAGTAGTAAATAAATGCAGCTCTTTCTTGCTTTCATTTGAGCTACCCATCAATGGATCGTATCTACACCGTATCGTATCAACAACGATACCGTAAATGCATACAAACACATACACTTCACGGGATTGGTCATGAATTTGCTTTGATATCGGCAAATACTTAATAATTACTGAAAGCAATAATCGTGTACAAATCGACTCCTGCGATCACGCAAACACATAATAATAATGACTCGATGTGTGCAAAAACATTGGCGACACCGGGGGTCGAACTGTAGAACCCGCTCGGTGCAGCCGAGAGGCGACATCGCTATCCACTGAGCCAACCAACCACATTCGCTAGGGTGGCAGCAGGGCGTGACGAACTTCACGCTCACGCTTTCACACGTCTTTTTTCGACCACAGAAGAACATTCCGAAAAAATTAACTGCGGTTCTGGACTACCCACACGGGACCCTACATACATCCCGTAAAAATTGCGTCGCAAAAGCTCACCGCCACTCTGGAGGCTCTCCTTGTGCGCCGCATACAATTCTATGCAACATCAATTATAAAACAAAATCTATGCATATTCGCACATGTACAATCGTGTCATGAACTACCAAAAATATTCGTCTCGAAATAAGTTGAAACAAAAAAAAAATGCAACTATAACTTCACATTTTCGCTTGATTTTACTCGAATAAAAAGAAAATCCGTAGTTGTTCGGGACTATACGTGGGGAAGAACTTGAAAAGATTATAAAACAGAACTTAAAAGGAAAAGGAAAGGAAGAAGATGAAGAAAACAGTGGCACCAACGGCAGGAAAGTCAGCAAGACGCTGAAGAAGAAGAGGAATATGAAGAGGAATGTGTCAAAACGTTGATGAACAAAAAACAGAAAAGTAAAAACATTAGGAAAAGAAGAAGGCGAGAAATGAAACCACGACAGAGGTAAAGAAGAAAGAAAGGAAGACAAAGAACAAGAGGAAGATGACGAAGGTTATTAATAGTAGGAAGAAACAGAAAAGGAAGAAGAAGAAGAGGAGCGACTTTAAAGAAGAAGAACAAGGCCACGGCGAATAGAAAGATGAGGCGGAGGGAGCAAAAATGGGAAAAAACGACAACCCCGAAGAAGAAGAAGAAGAAGAAGAAGAAGAATTCGGCAGCCTTTTGATGTCCAACAACGGATATATCAAAGCAAATTCCTTCGGAATAAGCCGTGCTTTCTATTTCTGCACGACACTGTGAATTGAAGCTGTTAGAAGGATGTCTAGTTGCGATCAAAACTCTTGCGCAAAGGGGAACTCGAACCCGCACCTTCTGCTTTCCGGGCAGCGACGCTACACCTTACACCACCAGCGCTGATTGACACTATGAATTAAGTCTGCAAGTTTTTACTTGTTTGTTTATTTTAAGTAAAGTAAAGTAACAGTAAAGTTACAGTAAAGTGCACGAAAAAAGAGCAACGGGCAACGACCTAACAGTGTGAAAAAACACTTAAATGAAAAGAAGAAAAGAACCGAAGAAAGAAACGAAGGGCAGAGCAAAACAACCATTGGGCTGAGATAATGGCAAATGGATGTCCAGAAGCGGCAGCTGACGAAATAAAAAGAACTCAGTTGTAGATCTTGATGCCTTTTAAACATCAGGGATCTATATAACAACAAAATGACCACAAATAATTCTGCTCCAGCGTTAACATTACAAATAAACCACTATTTCAACATTAGGTGGACCAGTAGTGAGCGTCGACATTGTATGGCGCTCAGAAGAAAGAAAATAAATAGAATGCGTTCAACGTTCCAGCGTAAGCTCGCACGAAAGCGAGGTGCATTCTATATGCTTTCAAGTAATAGAGAACACTGAATGTGTAACAAGATGAGCAGCGAAAGCCGAAACTGGAAGTTTCCCGAGTCCATGTCGCGAAGATGGACAGCATTGGGAGGTGGGAGCGCGCCAGCCAATCATAACCAAGCCCAGCTCCAACCAAACACATACACCAGCTAATTGGGTACCAACCGTACATCTACTCTCCGAATGCCACGCCCATTCGATACGGTCTGACTGGCTGGTGCGCTCCCATCTCCCAGTGCTGCCCTCATTCGCGACATGTACCGTTTCCCGCTCATATGTACCATTTTCACGTCGAATTGGACACTTTTCAAATCAAATTGGACACTTTTCAATCCAAATTGGACACTCTTCTAAGCTGGCCTATGAACTCTGAAATCAAACTGAACGCCTTCCAAATGGAGTCGAGCTTCTTATAGGTAACATTAAAGGGTCTCCAAAATGGTTAGACTAATTTTTTTGTTCAAGGAAAACTTAGAATAATTTTTTTCGATTTTTTTATCTCAGCTGCCGAAAGAGTGAAATAATTTTATACAATTGTTATTTTTGGAGAAAAAATAATAAATTAAATTTTGTGTTAAGGCGCACCAATGCAGTAATCATGTCCTGAATCAAAAGACTGGATCGCGCCATGCACTCAAAAAGTTCAACGCAACGTTCATTTGATTGATATTTTTTTTAATTTTCTAAGGAAAAACAATGATTTGAAGCGTGTTTTGAAGAACATGAAGGCTGCCATTTTACGTTGCCAAAACAGAGATTGCACCATGCTCACGTGCGAAACTTCGCGATTTTTATTCGTTTGATAGCAGAATTTCTGTTTGCATGCAGTTTAACCACGGCAAGCGGTGCAACACAAACAATTGTACCAAAAAAACACATATCCTAACTTTTACACTACCAATCAAATAAACGTTGTGTTGAACTTTTTGAGTGCATGGCGCGATCCAGCCTTTGGATTCAGGAGATGATTACTGCCTTCTTGCGCCTTAACACAAATTTTAATTTATTATTTTTTCTCCAAAAATAAAAACTGTATAAAATTATTTCACCCTTTCGGCAGCTGAAGTTAAAAATTCGCAAAAAATTATTCTAAGTTTTCCTTGAACAAAAAATTAGTCTTACCATCTTGGAGACTCCTTAATTTAACCTATAAGAAGCTCGACTCCATTTGGAAGACGTTCAGTTTGATTTCAAAGTTCATAGGCCAGCTTAAAGGGTGTCCAATTTGGATTGAAAAGTGTCCAATTCGACGTGAAAATGGCATAATATGCATGGACCTAGAACGGATTCCTCCTTGGAAAATCTATTCGTCGGCTAGATCCCGTCGACAGACCGCATCTGAGGCTAGATCCGACCAGCAGAGCGCATCTGTTCAAGAAAGGACGTGATTTCACGAAATCTTGGGTACAGCTCAACGAAGGATAAGGAAGGAAAGTGGAAAACTCGCCTGGGATGCGCCATGCATGCCGCTTCTACGAGATATCACAGAGGTACACAGAGTTTATAGACGACAGTTCCTATGTCTCTGGACCGAAATACGAAACGAATTCATAGAAAGCTTACATATCTGCCTTGATCGAGATCCGAACCAACAGAGTTCGCAGTGTCGAATGAAACGGCCGTCTATAACCGACTGCGCCACAGGTGCCATGGATAATCCGGCATGATATCGACAAGTACAGTGCTGATGCCGAACTTCAGTATAATCACAAGGAATCTCACGATCGGACGCACTTCAGGGCTAATTAAGCCTTCATTCGGTGACCTATGGCTAAATGGATTGTGCAGTGGACGTGTGATAGTGTTACCCTCGAAATTTCTCCAAAGATGAGGGGATTGTTCGAGGTTTTTCAACCGATATAAAGACCTCTATAGAGAAGGAACGAGAGGGTAGGTTAGTTAAACCCTCCGGAATGCGCCGTGCACTATTCTCCAACGAGATATCGTGGAGGCGTTTCGAACTGTGGAATATGCATATGGTCTATAGGGCTAGTTGCCTAGAAGCGCTAGCAAGCACAGAAATTAAAGGATAAAGGACGGCGTTACTTAGTCCCTTCCGGGTTGCGCCACGCATTCTACTTCTACGAGATGTCGTGGAGGCGGTTTGAATGCGTACTTGGCCATACAATGACTCGCGGCAGTTAGCCGATGAAGAAGTCAGCGCTTTATCCTTCCCACACAAGTCTGCTACCAATTCATCGACTCCAGAGGGATCAAAGGCTTGGTTAGCATGGGCCCGAACCAGAACCTGGTATCGGGTGCACACGACAGCCGGCATCTCCTCCAACTGCGCTACACGCGCCTCCCATTTTTCAACAAAAAAAATTGTTACCTTCATTTACCTGAAGGCGCAATCGAACCTAGAACCGACGGCGACATAATAGCACAAAAATAGAATAGAAATACAGAAAACAAGGGAATAGTGTTTCTGACAGAACTCCGTAGAATGGCTCAAATCACTGCTGAAAGGAGCATTTTTGAACAAATATCTGAAGAATAATCCCCATCGAAAGCGAAGAACACCAGACAATCAAAATGAAGTAGACGATCTTCACGAAGCCAAGACGCAATAGAAAGCCGGATGAGCGGCTACGACGTCTTTCAAAGCTCGTGCAGCTCTCAGACAGCATTACGGTCTCCGAAAGGCGATCCCGACGAGTCTGAGGATACCACATACCTATCGCTACTGTCCGTGATGGATACTGTAACCTGTTCCGGCTTGAATCTGTGAGACGGGGCCAAGCTCGGAAATTCGAGCGCAACTTATCCTGGACAAGATCGCTATGAAGTTCTGTGGGCCAGTGGATCCTTGCCACAACGGCAAGTTCATCTAAAGAACCTGTCAAAGAGCATTGTTCTTCTTTCAGAGATCTTGAGAGAAAGATTACGCTCAAGCAAGCCTCAGACCCAATGTGTTAACGTCGGAGATGAATGGCGGAAGCGTCAGGCATTCAAACGGGGTGAAGAAACGCGGAACTGCGATCGACTGGAAGACGAATGCTGAGAAGCTGAAGCCCATCAAAAACACCGAACGAAACGCTCTCATTACGTTCGAATGGGTAGCAGCATTTCACAGCCGTCTCGCCCCCACGGCTGCACGAGATCTGCAATAAGATCGACGAGAACCGAGCACAGCATAGCCGTGGGCGTTCTGCTCGAACTGCGACAAACACGCAGCTCCAGACGTGGCTGGGCTGCTGAGGCTATCTGGCTTGCGTACTGCACAGTCGCAGGAAGCGCAGGCTGATGCGTGCAACCTAAATCGATCCACGGTTCGTGTCCCGCCCAGGTCAGCAGAGCCTTTTAGCGTTCCGGAAAGATAACACACTCCGACTTGTTCGACGGAAAATAAAAATAAAGGATAAGGATAAAGGATAAAGGACGGCGTTACTCAATCCCTTCTGGGATGCGCCAGCGCATTCTACTTCTACGGGATGTCGTGGAGGCGATATGAATGCGTATTTGGCGATACAATGACTTGCGGTGGCTAATCGATGAACAACTCAGCGCTTTATCCTTCCCAGACAAGTCTGGTACCAATTCACCGACCCCGGAGGGATGGAAGGCTTGGTTGGCCTGGGCGCGAAATCCGAACCAGAAACCTGGTATCGGGTGCACGCGACAGTCGCGCCTCCTCCGACTGCGCTACACGCGCCCAATCAAATAAAAATACAAAGTTAAAAGCTGGCCTTCCCCTTTGTGGGATGCGCCACGCATTCTACTTCTATGGGATATCGTAGAGGTAAATTGAATGAGTATGTCGCTGTGGCCAGCCAATGGGCAAGTCAGTGTTCTATCCCTCCGAGACAAGTCCGCTACCAATTCTCTGACTCCTAAAGGATCAGAGACTTCGTTAGCCTGAGCGGGGCCAGAAACAAGAGCTTTGAATCGAAACAGAGAGCGAGTGACAGTCGGCGCGTTTTCCGAGCTAATCATGCGCCCAAGATGCTCGTTTACTTTCCAAAAATTTGGCGGAGGAGACCGAGAATCTGTTGTATCAGGGACGCTATCTCTTTGTCAAGGTCGTTGGAATTAAGGTCAACCCGACACGTAACGGTTTTTGTGAACATTAGGCAGCCATAAGCGGCTGGGATGTCAGAAGAACACAAAAACGTTAGTTGGACTTCTTCGCGAAAGTCCGGAACGAAAGGTACGACGCTCCTCGTTGCACTGGATCACTTTGGCACGCGGCAGGAGGGAACCTCGGAGACATTTCTCAGGCACCCACTCGAAGCATTCGATGATCAACGAGACGATGGGTGACAAGGATGATACCGAAGTGAGTATAGGACGATACAGAGCATTCAGAAGAGACCAAGTCACATTCCCACGAAATGAATAAATTGAATGAAACCAATACATCGACTTGAACAACAAAAATCAATCGATTGATAAAAAGTAGGCAACAGTCAATAAAATTGAATATTCAAATCCACATAGACTTTGGGCTAGTTATGCAGAGAAATACTGAAACATGCCGACTAATTTAAAAGGTTTATTTGAAATGTGCTTAAAAAATCAACAAAGTGGATACTCTGAGGTGAAATCCATGTTAGCTGGAATGTTCATCGCAATAATTCCTGCCAGTGGGCCAGCTGCCACTCCATATTTGGAGTAGGAAGACGTTGAAAATGTGTGATTTCACGCATTCAAAATTTAGCTCGAATCAATCAATATCAATCAATATACAGATTTTCCAGTTCGCAATGAATTGGATAATCTTTGTCCTTAAATAGTAACTACAAAAGTTGGAGTCCCGCCTAGGGATAATTACCCGTCCAAACTGTGCACGTATCACATTCAAGAGGTCGCCCTGACCCTCATATGGGTCACATCTTGGTGAAGATGAAATACATACATGAATGAAAAAAGCAACAAAGAGCGTAAACATATGATTGCACCTCGTCCACACGTGGAGCTGTGAAGTGCTGTGAGAGCCTGTTGATCCTGAGAAGCAACTCTGTTCTGCTGGAATGGGCAGCCATGAATCATCTGGTGCGGCTTTTTTGTTGAAAGTTGAACGCACATCGATACCAATCAATATATTGATTTTTGCCAACAAGAACACTATCTACTGTAGTTCGCGGTAGACGATGATGAACTGTAACAGCAAAGGAAGCCAACAGTTGCAAGAAACGATGGAAAAGCCGTAGCCAGGTCGCAGATGAACCATAACGGTCACTGCTTCACGTTGTGCTTATCGATGGCCCATATATGGGTCACATTACGACGGGGAAATTGAAATAAAATGAGAGAGTGAGTAATGAGATAAAGTGAGCTGCCATGTGCAGAATATGGTAGCGACGACGATCAGGAGCTTTTCTTAACAAAAGGGAGGACTGAATCAACGTCTTAACCATGTTCTCTGGGGCGCACCACGCACTGAAGTTCCTCGTTGAAATTATGGGTGCAACTGAACAGTAAACAGAGCAGCCTGCTTCAGCGTGGAGGCAAATGGCGGCTCCTTTTATTTAGGGATGAACGCAAATCGATATCGATCAATATATCGATTTTTGATAACAACAGCATTACCATAACTCGCAGTGAACAGCGATGAACTGTAACAGCAAAGTACGGCGATAATTACAAAAAATGGTGGAAAGTGCCGTATTCAGTCCGCAGGCAAACCGCAAGGTTCGCCACTTCACCTTATGCTTATCAATGACCCATTTATGGGTCACATAAAGACCAGAAAATTGAAGTAAAGTAAACTGCCACGTGAAGGATATGGTAGTAGCGACGAACACGATTTGCTCTTCACAGAGAGGCCTGAATCAGCGGCCCAATTTTTCTCTGGGCTGCGCCGTACACTGAAGTTCCTCGACGAAAGGTGATCATAATGAATAGCAGACAGAGCAGCCTGCTTCAACGTGATGTTCAAGGTTGAAGGCGAATCGATATCGATCAATATATCCACTTTTATTTGCTAACGGGAACGTTGCCGCAATATGGTTGTAAACTGTAGCACCAAAGGAAGGCGACAATTGCAAGGGGAAGGTCGTATTCGGACCCTGAGCGGAGCACAAGGGTTGCCACTTCGCCTAGTGCTTATGGGTGAACCATATATGGGTCACCCACCTCCAGTCCAGAAAACTGAAGTTAAACTGTCATGTGAAGAATATGGTAGCAGCGATAAATACGATTTCTTCTCCACAAAGAGAAGGCCTGAATCGGCGACTTAATCCTGTTCTGCTTGATGCGTCATGCGCTGAATTTCATCGTCGAGGTGTGGACACAGGAGAATAGTCGATGTAGTAGCATGCTTCGGCATGGCAGCGAATGACTGTTAAGGTTGAACGCGAATCGATATCGGTCAATATATCGATTTTTGATAACAACAGCATAACCATAACTCGCAGTGAACGGCGATGAACTGTGACAGCAAAGGACGGCGATAATTGCAAGAAATGGTGGAAAGTGCCAAATTCAATCCGCATGTAAACCGCAATGATGGCCACTTCACCTTATGACCCATTTATGGGTCACATGAAGACCAGAAAATTGAAATAAAGTAAACTGCCACGTGAAGGGTATGGTAACAGCGACGAACACGATTTGTTCTTCACAAACAGAAGATCTGAATCGGCGACCTAATCTGGTTCTGTTTGATGGGCCAAGTACTTAATTTCCTCGTCGAGATGTGAACGTATTTGAATAGTAGGCAAAGCAGTCTGCTTCAACATAGAGGCGAACGGCGGCTTCAAATGGTCGCCCTTTTGTTCAGAGTCGACGGTGAATCGATATCGATCAATATATCGATTTTGTTTGCTAGCAAGAACACGTTCCCGTAATACGATGATGAACTGTAGCGGCAAAGGAAGGCAGAAATTGTACGAAAAAGTGAAGCGCACTGGAGATTATGGTAGCAGCGGCAAATATGATTTCTTCTTCACAAAGAGAAGCCCTGAATCGGCGACCTAATCTGGTTCTGTTTGATGGGCCAAGTACTTAATTTCCTCGTCGAGATGTGAACGTATTTGAATAGTAGGCAAAGCAGTCTGCTTCAACATAGAGGCGAACGGCGGCTTCAAATGGTCGCCCTTTTGTTCAGAGTCGACGGTGAATCGATATCGATCAATATATCGATTTTGTTTGCTAGCAAGAACACGTTCCCGTAATACGATGATGAACTGTAGCGGCAAAGGAAGGCAGAAATTGTACGAAAAAGTGAAGCGCACTGGAGATTATGGTAGCAGCGGCAAATATGATTTCTTCTTCACAAAGAGAAGCCCTGAATCGGCGACCTAATCTGATTCTGCTTGTTGCGCCATGCATTAAATTTCCTCCTCGAGTTGTGGACATAGAAGATTAGCCGATGAAGTGCGTAGCATGCTTCGACATGGCATGCGAATGGCGGCTTCAAATGACCAATAGTTTTGTATAAGGTTGGTCGCAAATCGATATTGATCAATATATCGATTTTTGATAACAAGAACGCTACCGTAACTCACGAATAGTTGACGGCTATGAACGGTAACATAAGGAAGGCAGTAATTGGCTTTCAGACTGCGGACCACAAGGGTCGCCACTTCATCTTGTGCTTATAAGTGAACCATTCCTGGGTCACATTCCGACCCGAAAATTGAAATAAAATGAGCTGCTGAAGAATGTGGTAGAAGCGACGAATACAATTTTTTCTTCACAAAGAGAAGGCCTGAATCAGCGGTCGAATTCTGTTCTGGTGCGCCTACACTGCAGTTGCTCGTCAAGATGTGAACATAATCGAATAGTCGATGAAGAAGCCCTTACAGTTCACGAATCTGAGCCGTTGACGATGCAGCGAAGGCGGAAAATCACATGCATAAAGGTTCGTCGCTACTCAACTCCGCGGTCGAACACCTACAGAGCACAGCTGTCACACACCTGAGCTCCTGCCGATGCTACTGCTGCTGCTGCAGACGTTGCGTCCGAACGCAACACATCCGCCGGCGGGGTAGACTGGAGCACGTGAGCGGCGAGCACGAGCAGGAGCACAACATCAGCAACAGCACTGAGAGCGACCAGAAGGCACTTTTTCTGTGTGGGTGGGGGTGTGAAACAGCGCTCACACCACTCACTCACTCACTCACTCACGCACACACCGACCGAGCATCGATTCACTTGTCCATATAGCCAGCCAGCTACCACACACACACGCTGAGATACACACACATACACACACACACACTCAGACGCGGCGGACATCTCTCAGACTCTGCACCTCCGCCTGTTGCGGCGATCCATAGCCGTTTGTCTGCGGGGCTCTCCCTCACAGACCCCAGCAAACACCTAGACACACACGCACATGCACACGCACAGACACTTCACCTGTCCACACGGATGGCATTGCTTGTCGTGTTTACCTTGGCACCAGGCGAGAAGAGCTCGGCCGAGAGCTGCTCTAGGACCTCGTTGGTCCAGGGAACACACCTACCCCTGCCCTTTGCCCCTTTGCCTCCGCTGGGTAATTAGCGCTAATTGGCCAATGGAGACGTAAGTGCGCTCGCCGATCAATCAATTAAAGGCACCCGACTGGCTGGACTGTCGCCTACCGTATACACTGTACTACCGTACACGGCCAGCCGGCAGAGGAAGCGAATTTACCCGCCGTGGTCGCCGGTCGGCTGACGGAACGATAAAGGTAGACGAACTAGTAGAGCAGTGAGAGGAACTCATGGATGGAGCAATCAATAGCGTATGCTTCACGTCGCCCGTAAGGGACACACACACGACGACCACGACGACGACAATGACGACGTCGACGACGAACGACGAATGCGTGAGGGCGAGGAGGTGAAGGAGAGGAGGAGGAGTAGGTGACGGGATGAGGAGGCGAATCGCTGCCGAGAGGTTCGAAACTACGTACGTCGTCCGTCCACCCGTCCGACAAGGTTGATTGGCCCTGAGGGTTGGCAGCGGCGAGCGGCCGCGTCGCGGCTTCCGACAAGCGCTCACCGGGAATCATCTCCCTCTCTCGCAGCCGCCGGCGCCGGCGCCGTCGCCGTCGGAGCCTGCCGCGCCACCCTATTACGCATGCCCGACGGGGAGCCCGCTGGCCGTCGGAATGTGTCCGTGTGCGGACGGACCGCTGAGAGCGACTAGGTGGATTTGGTGAGGACTGGAATCGGACACGCCTCGTTCTTATTAAGAGAAGTCCGACGATCTCGACAGTAAAGGATAATAAAGATGGAGGGCGACGTTACTCAATTCCTTTTAGAATGCGCCATGCATTCCACTTCTGTAGGATATCGTGGAGGCGATTTGAATGCGTATTTGGCCATACGATGACATGTGCTGGCCAGCCGATAAACAAGTCAGCGCTGTATCGTTCCCAGACAAGTGTGGTACTATTTCACCGACCGCGGAGGGATGGAAGGCTTGGTTGGCCTGGGCGGGAGATTCGAACCAGGAACCTGGTATCAGATGCACGCGACAGCCGGCACCTCCTCCCACTGCGCTACACGCGCCCTTTGGACAGTAAATGGACAGGAAAATACTTAAACGAAGTTGACGCTTCGAGGAGAAAGTGCGGTGAGGAGTAAGGAATGAATATGATCGACACCATCAAGTACTTTTTGGGATACGCCTACCACGGCCTATTGTGGAAGCCGTATGGGTGTTCGGATTATGTATGCAATGAACTACGGCCGATGGAACAAACCAGTGGGACGAATCTGGTGCCAACTGATCGACGCCGAAGGAAGGCAGGATTGGTTGACCCTAGATGGAACCGATCCTTGCATCAACTCGAGCTGCGAATGGTGACGCCATCTGCCAGCTGCTCCACAGCTGACCCAGATTTGGCTTCGAGGCTGAATTACTGAAGTGCTTCGTATTAATCGATAAGTGACACCTCTAAATGCTATTTGCAAAATAAACATTGCAAAAAGGGAAAGAAAAACCACTGGAAGAGCAAGCCATCCAGAGTTCTGTCAGTGCAATTCTTAATATAACATGATGTAGGAGAGCGCCTGAAGGTTGTGAATCTCATATGAATGAAACTGCACTGCTCGATAGTGATCAATATCGATCAATAGATACCGAATCCTGCAAGAAAACCAAAGACCCCGTCGGAACTACTGTCGAGTTCGCCTCTGGAAATGCAGATTCAGTCGCCAGTTGTACGACAGAAAGCTAGCTGACAGCAAAATCTCGTCAGATGAGAAGGAGAGCTCGGTCTCGGAAACATCGTTTTCCGGTCAACCATTAATGGAAGAAAAATCCTTGATCATAATGCAGGGTGTCTTAAAAAATGTATACACTGTTTGAAAGGCGATAACTTTGCTCACAGTAAAGGTTCTGAGAAAATTAAAAATTCATAAGGATAAGGATAAAGGACGGCGTTAATCAATCCCTTCTGGGATGCGCCAGCGCATTCTACTTCTACGGGATGTCGTGGAGGCGACATGAATGCGTATTCGGCCATACAATGGCTTGCAGTGGTCAGCCGATGAACAAGTCAGCGCTCTATCCTTCCCAGACAAGTCTGGTACCAATTCACCGACCCCGGAGGGGTGGAAGGCTTGGTTGGCCTGGGCGGGAAATCCGAACCCGGAACCTGGTATCGGGTGCACGCGACAGTCGCGCCTCCTCCGACTGCGCTACACGCCCCCAAAAATCCTTTATCCTTTAAACAGTACATACATTTTTTTGAGGCATCCTGTATTTCTATACAGGATGCCTCAAAAAAATGTGCACACTGTTTGAAAAATTATAACCTTGCTGGCAGTAAATGTATTGAAGAAGTTAAGAACTCATATGAAACGCAAGAAAATAATATTTTCTGACATATGTATGAGCTTAGGGATCGCGCCACGCATTCGTCTGAATTCTTACATTTTACGCTCATTTGATTGTTTTTCGTTCATACGCTTGTTATAATTTCTCCACAAAGTGGTCATATCGATTTATTTGTGCTTCTTTTGACGCTTAAAACTAAAAAAAACACACCTTCCAAAAAAATGCAGGTACTGTTTAAAAGGTTCTGAAATTGCTTCAAGTGAAGCTTTTAAGATGTTTGAAACTCGTATGGAAGCGTAGGATAGCGAGAAGTTTCTATGAGCGGTAAAAAATCAAGATTGCGCCATGCATCCGCTTGAGACCTTCCATTTCGGGCTCGATTGATTGTGCATGGGCTGAATGCTTGTTACAATTTTTCTACTTATTGACCACATTAGCCTGTGTTGCGCTTCTTTTAACGTTTAAAACTTGATAATGCACTGCAACTTGCGGCAAAATGCGCGGTATACAAGCGCTATATGAAACGCCATACCATTGCTGCTAATAAATGTGGTCAAGCAGTAGCAAAATTGTAACATGCATTTAGCCCAAGCACAATCAATCGGATCTGAAATGAAAGGTATCAGACAAATGCATGGCGTAATCTTGACTATTTACAACTCACAGAATTTCGTTATCCGATGCTTCTAGACGTGTTTCAAACATCTTGAAAAGCCTCACCAGCAGCAATCTTAGAACCTTTCAAACAGAACCTGCATTTTGCTGCAAGCTGCAGTGTGTTTTCAAGTTTTAAACCTTAAAAAGAACGCAAATCAATCGATAGGGCCACTTTATGGAGAAACTGTGACAAGAATGCAAGCGAAACACAATCATTTGAGTGTAAAATGCAAAAATTTAGACCAGTGCCTGGCGCAATCCTTACCGCTCATATGTCAGAAAATTTCTATTTTCTTAGGCTTTCATGCGATTTCTTAAATTCTTCAGTACCTTTACTGGCAGAAAAGTCATCACCTTTCAAAGAGTGCTTACATTTCTGGGACATCCTGTCGTACAGGAGAAGAGGCCATGTAAACGGCGTGCTTCGCTGAAACTAAACCGGAACGACATCTCCGAGTGAACCAGATGAGGGCAACGACAGCGATGGCCGTGGAATTCGTGACAAATCTGGTCAGAAGAAGCGGGCAGCGGCGACTCGGGGAGCAATCAAGGGCGACGAAAAAGCAACGAAGAAAACGGACAGCATCCGGCTCTGTGTCCATCGTTTCGAATCCACTGTTCTTCCTGTGCCTCTGGGAAATGCGCCCTACACCAGATGCACGCATGAAAGAAATGAATGACAGAAGACGATGATCGGCGAGAGTGCTTCGGAAGCTTCGAAATCTCTCGAAGGCTCCGTTGCGGCTGAAAATCAGCCGGTTGATCACGCAAGCCTGGAATAAGGCCATCCACTCGACTTAGAAAACCTTCTTCGAGGTTTTGGATGCAAGTTTTGAGGGTCTTCGTCCTTCTCAAGGGCATAGATGCCTTAGAATCCAAGCCAAATGGCGATGGTCTGACAACGTTCAGCGCTCCAGCAAACAGGCTAGAAAGATGCCATAAAAGTTCGATACCTACGACACATTTACGTCATCTATAAAGGACTTTTCCTCCACATGTAAGAGAATGCTAGTCGGCATCGTGGCCTACATAGGGGGCGGAACCGCGCCACCCAATCAGAGAATCGAATAGATACATTCTTCGCGAAACACCAATGAGAGCACAGATCTCGTCAGGGACCTATCTACTCTTGTGCGCCCTGCCTCACCGAAGTAGAGCTGACACCCAGAATGTATGGCCGCTGTACTGAATGGCTGGCGTGATGCCGCCTCCCCATGCAGGCCACATTATGGACTAGCATTAGAGGATCCTTTTCCAAACTGCAACCGTTCTGCAGCTGGAACCCCAGAGCTTTCTGAGAAATAACAAGGCCCGAGCAGGTCAGTAGAAATAGTAGAACGGCGTTCAGTCTTCTGGAGAAGTCTGGAAGAATAATTTTCTCGGTCAGATTGCCACCTTCCCTACCCTGGACTAGACAGATCGTTAAGGATCCTCTGCCACTTGAAAGGTCCGATAGAGCAGCTGTAGGGTCCGCTTCAACGAACCAAAGATCATTGATGAAGAAGGCGACCACTGAAGCTCGCTGAGGACATCACTGTGTCCTGATTCCCACATTCGTCGTGCGAGAGGACATCCTCGCCACCTTTATAGGGCAGCCGCCCTGGACATAGCCGTGGTGCTTGGTGTGTGAACGCGACCATGGCATAAGCAACGAGTAACAGCGTCTCACTACCCTTCCGATTGGGAGGAGAATCCGTGAAGCGCTGTAGAGGAGATGAAGATGCCATCAGAAGGTGCTTCTTCCCATCTTGCCACAAAATAGGTAGAAAATTCAGCTGCTACATACAGCTCGGAGAAGGGCGGAACAACTGGAGAGAGACCAGCACACCTACATACACCTCCTCACAGTGTTAATTAAACTTGGAGGAGGAATTCAAAGATGCTCAAAGTAAAGGTGAACTGCTGCCTTACACATTGAGACCCACCCTGGCAACAAAAGCAGCTTCTCAGACTTCCAATCTGGGATACCTCATCGACCGTTGTCACAGCCAATCAGAGGAACGACCGTTCACTCTCACTCTTCCACTCAACTCTGACTGCCTGACAGGCAGAAGTAAAAAATGACGTTGACGCCGGACTATGCATGTGCTCGAATGACCCATTCGAATAGGTATTCGGATGATTTTCATTCGAACATGAATATTGGAATTCGAATATTCACAAAATCGGCTTTTTCGAATGTATTCGAATCCGAGTACTCGAAAAATGACAGCATTCGAAATCATTTGAATATTCGAAACTTTTGCTAGAGCATAAATATACGGTAGATCACCGGCATAGGAAGGCGCAGAACGGCGAATGATGTCTTCTAGTGTAGGAGATCTAGAAAAAGCCTTTGTATGTCGCTAGAGGTCGCTTCGGTACTAGTCGGGAATGTGACCTGCATGACGATGCGACTATGTCCCAGCCAATCAGAGGAACGACCGTATACTCTCCCTCTGGTTGCTGTCACTGACTAGCGCATGGAGGTGCGTATGCAGGTTAGGTTATGGGCAATTTTGACACGCCTATGCATCTGAGAAGGGATTTATAGTTCCATCGCGAGCGGCGCGGCGTTATGAAAGTAATCAATATCGATCGTCTGCGCCGCTCAATCGATAGGGATATAGGTTACATAAGGCGGCATTTATACTTCCGACGTCGGGCGGTGCAACGTCACGAAATCTACCTGTATCGATTGTGAGGCGCAAGCGATCGATAGCTATGACATTCATGACACCGTGCCGCCCTCGGCGTGAAGTATAAACGCCGCCTTAGATGGACGCTTCTTCTTCAACCTTACATTGATAGATAGCTCAGGCACCCTACCTTGCCTCATCAACGCGTCATCGAAAGACGATTCAATCTGGAGCAACGGAGTACGATCGGGCTATGCAGGCCAGATAGTCAACTTGTACCGGTGCGTCTGAGAAAGCATCCAGTCGGCTCGTCTTTTTGAAGCAAAGGGGATGGCCTGTACTATCTGGGCGGAGAAATTCACCAAGCCATCGAAGCTCGTAAAAAATGATCCGAAGCCAAGGTTCATTGAAGGCTAAACATGGAAGAGTGAAATTGGCCGGACTCTAGTGAAGGAACTCAGTTAAATTTAGAATTATAAAAGGAAAAAGGTGCTAGTCGGTAATGTGGCCTACATGGGAAGACGAGGACCAATCACGCCGCATCCAGGGGCATACAAGGTGCTCTGATTGTCTGGCGCGGGTTCGGTCGGTGCTCTGATTGGTTGTGGTTGACGGGTGCATTTCCGCGTTAAACTGAGCCGAAATCCAGCTGAAGTTGAGCATGTAGCGCATGCCTGAGCTGACTTGAACATATTTCAAGCACAGAGAAGACCATAGGGTTGGAATTGCCCGGAACTATGAATACCATAGAAAATATGGAAGATCGTCGTCGAGAAAGATTCTGCCGACAGCTGAAGACGTCCCGATAGATCAGAATGGCAACAAAAGACACGAACACAAGTGGGGAGAGGTTGTTGAGGTGAAGCAGGGGCTAAGGAGAGGTGCTGAAATGAACGCCGAGAAGAGGAAGGCGCGAAGCAGGTGAGCTCGCCGTAGGGGTTCGGAAACCGGTTGAAGACGTCCCTGCTCTGCTTCCAGCTGCGAAAATCGTTCACTCCTGCGACGGACACGTCCATACAACTCGTTGAGGATCGTCTTGATTGGCAGCTTCGTCTTCTGCATAATCCGCTTCTCCGATCTCCTCCTTCATCCCTAACGCTGTATCCAATTAGGTCACCGACCTAATTGAAATGTGTTTCTGCGCATTCTTGCAAAGCTAACACGACAAATAACATAACCAAACAATTGCAACAAATTACAAAATTCATCCCATTCAAATCCAGGAGCAATTACAATACATAAGGCGGTCCTTGGACATTAGCAGAACTCCAACAGTAACATAGAGAATCGAAATGATAGCACGAACCTGGACATGTTGTTAATGCTGACCTAAAAATTAGCAAAATCGAAATGGAAAGAGCGAGACATATGTGCTTTCTGATAGAGCAAGTCATTTTGTTTTGAACGGTACATAGCATTATGCTAAAACTTTCAAAGAAATTCAGAATAAGATGTAAAAAACGGCGTGGACTTAGCTTCCTACCTATTCTTTACTATCCCACCTTCTTACTATACCAGACGTTCAGCGGTCTAGCAGCCGCCAAACGTCTGGTTGGGGGCTTCGCCCCCAAACCCCGAGAATAGAACACCCCATCCTATCTGGTTGTGGGCATCGCCGCCAAATCCCGAGAATAGAACAATCCCAACCTTCCTCCTTTCTACTTTAGGCCTTACAGTAAAAAAATGGTTTTAATATAGAGATTAGTGCAGTGGGATATGGTAGGGCAGAATTTCACTGCGCATATGAAGCCCATCCACCCTCCATCACATGCACGCGATTTATTCTCCGAAGCGTTCGTTCTCTACGTGTCGAGGAACAGGTAATGTCAGCAAAATCATGGTTAAAATTATTCGGTATTGGTCGACACCGCTTACTGTCTGACGGCAATAATACTCCGGATCCGATGGTCACTCTCTACCTCTCCCCCCCCCCCCCCCCCTCCCGAAATACTTCCCTTCCTATGTGCTGGCAAGAAACGGAGTGAGCGTCAAGCACGCACATGTGACACTGAGTACCGATTCACGTGTCACTACGTTGTCTGTGACACTCCTTCTGCACTCTGACACACGTGCCACTACCTCTGTAAGCCGTCTTCAGAAATCCGACACACCCTGAACGATGTTGAGTAAAATGCTGCCACCCCCCCCCCCCCCTTATTCACGCTCTCCCTCTAATGTCCCCCTTTGTTGGTCCTCTCTATTGGTCGCCCTTACTCGGAATCCCTACGCAAGTTGGACGACGTTTTCAGCGAGTCTTCTGAATCCCTACGCACGTTAGACGACGTCTAGCGCAGGTCTTCTGAGTTCCTACGCACGTTAGACAACGTCTTCAGCACGTCTTCTGAATCCCTACGCACGTTGGACGACGTTGAACGACGTCTTCAGCACGTCTTCTGAATCCCTACGCACCACGTTGGACGACGTCTAGCGCAGGTCTTCTGCATCTTGACTCACGACGTCTAGCGAAGGTCTTCTGAATACTTACCCACGTTAGACGACGTCTTCAGCACGTCTTTTGAATCCCTACGCAAGTTGGACGACGTCTTCTGAATCCAGACGCACGCTGAACGACGTCTAGGGCACGCCTCCTGAATCCCTACGCTCTGGTCTCGATCCCCATTCACACACTGACGCTTTGCCTCTTGATTATCTCGTAAACTTGGACGATCAGCCGCCAAGGATATAGTTCGCCAGCAATCGCCCATGGTTAAGCTCAATGAAAGCCCGGCTGGCATACGCCGCACTGTCGTAGGCATCTTTCGGCTTAAGTGCCCCCATCGCCGTAACGGACACGTGAGATTAGCCGATTATATATAGTAGGATATAATTCGCCTAATCCGTGGGTCACGTTGTCAGTCACGGGGATGGGGGTCTGAAGTCAAGAGATGACTGCAACAGTGCGGCGTATGCGAGCCGGGATTTCTTTCAGCTTAACCATGACAATTGCTGGCGAACTGACAACCTAGGCGGCGGATCCCCCAAGTTCACAACACAGGGTGTCTCAAAAACATGTATACACTGTTTGAAAGGTGGTAACTTTGTTCCTAGTGAAGGTACTGAAGAAGTTAAGGGCTCATATGAAATCTTTAAAAAACAGCAATTTTCTGACTTATGAGGGGCGTGGAATGCGCCATACACTCGTCTGAAAATTTCCATTTTACACTCGATTGGTTGTGTTTCGCTTGAATACATGTTATTATAATTATGATATTATTATATTTATATGTTATATTATTATAATTTCTTCACAAAATGGCCGTTTCGATTGATTTGTGTTTATTTTAGAGTTCAAAACGTAATTACACATTATAGCTTGCGAAAAATGGTCTAAAAAACTGCAGGTACTATTTGAAAGGTTCCAACATTGCTGCTGGTCAAGTTTTGAGGACGTTTGAGATTCATATGCAAGCGCGGGGTAACGAGAATTCTGTGGCGTGCAAGCAGTCAAGATTGCGCCATGCACACGCCTGAAACCTTGCATTTCAGACTCGATTGATTGTGCATGGGTTGAATGCTTGTTACAGTCTTGTTGCTACTTGGTCACATTAACCTGTGCTGTGCTTTTTTAACGTTTTCCATCGTCTAGTAGCTGCAGTTGTGCCAATTAACCTCTTTATCCAGCTTTAATGTTGCTTCTTTCGTTCACAGAATGCGTCTTGTAAAATGCGGCTCCTGCCCAGATTTGAATCGTGCAATCAATAAACTCGCATGTAACGTGTCTTTCACGAGGTTGTCAAGGTCAAAACGTTAGAAGAAGCACAGCACAGGTTAATGTGACCAAGTAGCAACAAGATTGTAACAAGCATTCAGCCCATGCACAATCAATCGAGTCTGGAATGCAAGGTTTCAGGCAGGTGCATGTCGCAATCTTGACTATTTGCACGCCACAGTAGTTCCGTCGCCCTGCGCTTTCGTGTGAGTCTCAAATATCTCCAAATGCTTTACTAGCAGCAATGTTACAACCCTTCACATATTACCTTTATTTTTTAGGATACTCTCCATTTTTCGCAAGCTGTAATGTGTGATTAAGCTTTAAACTCTAAAATAAGCACAAATCAATCGAAATGGCCACTTTGTGAAGAAATTATGAAATGTATTCAAGCGAAACACAATCAATCGAGTGTAAAATGGAAAATTTCAGACGTGCATGGCGCATTCCATGCCTCTCATATATCAGAAAAATTCTATTTACTTAAGCTTTCATATGGCCCTTAACTTCCTCAGTATCATTACTATGAACAAAGTTATCACCATTCAAAGAGTGTATACATTTTTTTGAGACACCCTGTATATCCAGCGGGCAACACGTCAGGGTATGAATGGGGATCAAACGCAGAGTGTAGGGATTCAGAAGACGTGCGGCAGACGTCATCCAACGTGCGTGGGAATTCGTGCTGAAGACGTCATCATAAGGGGACAAGTATTTTCCCTCAATATCGTCCAATGTGCGTCTGGAGACATGTCACAGAAGTCGTGGTACGTGTGTCGGGGGTTGCTCTATTCTTTGGGGGTGATGCCCCAACCACCAACCAGACGTTTGGCGACCATTGGGCTAGCATTCTGGTGCTGACGCGTGTTTTATCAGTGTCCTGATTATAATTGCAATCAATTATAATCAATCACGGCACTGATCAAAAGTGTGCTACCACCCCCCCCCTCCAACCTCAATGCTGCCCACACTCGCGACATGTTCCGGAACATGCTTTCAGGCCAAACAGCTTGTGGCGTAGTGGCGCAGCATCCTGCGTAGAAAACTGAGCGTTCGAGACCCGTCTGGTGCATTAGACTTGGCCGCTAAAACAATGTGGAAATATAAAACACACTTTATCTGAATCAATGTGATATACAATAGAACGATAGCTTCTCATTACACATCTGAGTCTTATATACACAAGACGAATCTGTGGAATATTTCACGGTTCAAAAAACAGTGGAGGCAAATCGAGGAGCGAGAGAATCATAGCTGGCGGCAGTTTAGAGGACGAAAGCCTAGCGACAAAGAACAAAAAACATGCAAGACATCGGCCACTTCTATGGAAAAAAAGCTCTAGCAATTGGCCAGCGGTGAAACGGATGCAGTGAAGAAGCTTATTCAGAAGGAGAGGAGGATCACGGGGAGAATAGTGACGGCTGGAACGTGATGAACAGACTTATCGGCTTATCAAGAAGAATCCCAGAAATGCGGTGAGCATCGGCGTGACGAACAAGAACGACTGCCGTGAGCTGTTGCAAAGATCGCCTTCGCAGAAGCACTGCTGCGCTCGAATCCTGGAACCAGTGCTTGTTGTGGTCGAGGCACTGAATTCTTCGATAGGTTCTCCAACGTTTTCTCTATTTCACGGCTTCATAAGCACGTGGAAAGCTGAGGCAATTCATCGAAAGAGCGAGCTGATCGATTCGGAATCGATTCCGCGTCACGGCAAGGGGACGCATCTTCTCCCGTAGTCCGTCTAAGGTCGCTTAGGTAATTCTGAACACTGGACCACTCGTTGGGATTACCCCAAGGGACACTATACAGGCAGAATGCCAAAATGTGAAGGAAGCTCTTTTTCCGGCCGTTAATTTTGCGCCGACGCACGGACGCAAGGTGGCTCACAGAAACATGACTGAGAAATCGCCTAAAGATAAAATTCATGGCGCATCCGTGCTGCCAAAGTTGGTATGATCTACCCTCGTGGAACAAAAACCTAAGCAATTGGTTTACAGTTAATATTTCAGCTCTTAGCTATGTTGCTGTCTGCACCGTAACCTTCTATTTGTGCGTCAGCGCAAAATTAATGGCCGGAGGAAGGGCTGCATTCACATATTTATCAGTAAAATGCATGGCGTATTCGAACTCCCAAGGTTAAACCACCTTTTGGAAGATCTATTTCCCTTCTTATATATGGTGCTGCTATAATCCACGACGTCATCAAATGCTTTAACCACCGACTGTAGATAATGCTGAACAAGACGTGAATGCAGTCCTTCCATCGGCCGTTAATTTTGCGCCGACGCACGGATGCAAGGTGGCGGACAGAAACATAACTGAGAAATGGCATAAGGATAAAAAGCAGGGCGCAACAGAGCTGCCAAAGTTGTTACGACCCACCTTCGTGAAACGAAAAAATCTTGATTTACAGATAATATATCCGTTCTTAACTGTGTTACTGTCTGCACTGTGACACTCTGTTCGTGCGTCCGCGCGAAATGAATGGCCGAAGAAGGGCTTTGTTTACAAATTGGTCAGTACTATCGTCTTCAGTGCGGAGTTAAGGCGTTTCATAACGTCAGCACAAATGCGGCTAAGAAATACTGAACATTGGACCATTCGTTGGAATCATCCTAAGGGTCACTGTACGTCCAGAACTCTTCGGTGATCTGTGAAGTCGACTGAATGTAAAATGCATGGCGCACTCGAACTATTCCCAAGGTCGTTATAATCCATTCTTTCGAAAAAAAATCTATTTCTGCTCTTATACATGTCCTATCAGCCCTGTGGCCTTCTGTCCGTGCGTCCGCGTGAAATTAGTGGCCGAAGGGTCTCGTCTGCATATTGGTCAGTAAAATGCATGGCGTATCTGAACTCCTAAAGTTGTTGTAATGCATCCTTTCAAAAAAAAACTATTTCCGTTCCTATTCATGTTCCTACCACCCGTATGACCTTCTGCTCCTGCGTCCGCGCAAAATTAATGGCCGTTGGAAGGGCTTCATTTACAAATCGGTCACTAAAATACATGGCGCATCCGAACTCCTAAGGTTGTTATCATCCTTTGGAAAAAAACTATTTCCGTTCTTATATATGGTACTGTTATAATCCATCACATTATCAAACGCATTAACCCCGGACAGTATACGAGAACACTGACCAATGTGTGAATTAAGCCCTTCCTTCGGTTATTAATTTTGCGCGGACGCACGAACAGAAGGCCACGGGGCTCACAACATCAATAACAACAGAAATATTAGCTGTAAATCAATCAGGGAGGAACTTTTGTTCCACAACGGTGGTTCATAACGATTTTTGCAGTTCGGATGCGCCATGCATTTTACATCCAGGCGATTTCGCAGACCACCCAAGTGTTCTGTACCCACTTCCCCAAGGTTGTTATAATCCACCCTTTTGAAAAAAGCAATTTCGGTTGTTATATGTGGTACAGTCTCCTCTGTGATCTTCTGTTCGTGTGTCCGCGCAAAATTATTGGCCGGAGGAAGGGCTTCATTCACATATTGGCCAGTAAAATACATGGCGCATCCGAACTCCTAAGGCTGTTATCGTCCACCCTTTGGAAAACGTATTTCCACTCTTATGTATGGTACTGTCACTTCTGTGATCTTCTATTCGTACGTCCGTGCGAAATTAATGACCGATGGAAGGGCTTCATTTACAAATCGGTCAGTAAAATACATGTCGCATCCGAACTCCTAAGGCTGTTATCGTCCACCCTTTGGAAAACCTATTTCCATTCTTATGTATGGTACTGTCAATTCTGTGATCTTTTGTTCGTGCGTCCGCGCAAAATTAATGGCCGGAGGAAGGGCTTCATTCACATATTGGCCAGTAAAATACATGGCGCATCCGAACTCCTAAGGCTGTTATCGTCCACCCTTTGGAAACCTATTTCCGTTCTTATATATGGCATTGTTTTCGACGTTGTTAAACGATCTAACCACCGACTGTAGACAATTCCGACCAAGATGGGAATGACGCCCTTCCTTCGGTCGTTAATTTTGCGCGGACGCACCAACTTAAGATCACTGGGCTGATAGAAACATAAATAACAACAAAAATATTAACTGTGAATCAATTTTTTTGGTATTTTTGTTCCACAAAGGTAGATCATAGCGATTTTGGCAATTCGGATGCGCCATGCATTTTACATCCAGTCGATTTCACAGATTGCCCATGGTTGTTATAATCCACCCTCTTGAAATAAAACCCATTTTCGTTCTTATATATGGTACTGTCAGCTCTGTGATCTTCTGTGCGTGCGTCCGCGCGAAATTAGTGGCCAAAGAAGGACTTCATTTACATACTGGTCAGTGTTCACGTCTACAGTCCGAGGGCAAAGAGTAAAGTCAGTAGGAACGCGGCTGGGAAATACTAAACACTGTACCATTCATTGGGATCACCCGAAGGGGTCAGTGTACGTGCCGAGCTCCTGGGTGATCTGTAATCTGTGAAATCGCCTAGAAACAGAATGCATGGCGCATCCGAACTGTCAAAGTTGTCGCTGCGATTCATCGTCGTGAAACAAAAAAATCACTGATTGATTTACATACAACATTTCCGCTTACAGCTACCACTGTCGCCATGTGACCTTCCGTTCGTGCGTCGGCGCAAAATTAATGGCCGGAGGAAGGGCTTCACACGAAATGGACGGTGCTGCTCGGGTAATCATTCAATTTCGATCTAATATGAATACAAGAGAAGAATACAAAGACATAAAGTGAACGACTTTAACTAAATCTAGGACCAATCGATAATTTAGGGCGCCTATGGAAGTTTTAGTCCAAATTGTTCAAGATGGGTCTTCTGCCACGGCAGGTACAGAAGTGGAAATAAAAGATTGCCTGGCCTGGGCACGGAATTGATCCCTGTCGACACCCGCTCAGCTTCTCCTTTCGTAAATCCGTGTCCCGTTCACAGAAGAGGGAAAAATAACGTACCCTTGAACGCCGATCTCCTTGCATCCAACGGTCCGGTCGTCGTTTCTCTCAGCACAGCGTTTTTCCACGTAGAAGGTGCCGTCCTGAAATCATCGTCGTCACGTTCGGCACTGTTGACAATGTGATTGTGGCTAATGACTGACGGAGCTACTGTAGTTACGGTTTGATCTTCATTTTTTAGTTTTTATTATTTTTTAGTAATAATTTTTCACAAAAAACTTTCAAATTGAACAAATGATATTAAATTCAGGTTTAAAATTAAATATATACATATAGTTAGAAAAAAATCTTCGGTTCAATTTTTTATATTTTTTAGGAGCTACTATAGTTGCGTTTTGATCTTTATTTTTTATTTTTTAAAAATATTTTTAATAAAATTTTTCACAAAAACTTTCAAATTGAACAAATTATATTAAATTCAGTTTTAAAATTAAATATATACATATAGTTAGACAAAAATCTTCGGTTCAGTTTTTTACATATTTTAAATCAGAATAAAAATTAAAAAAAATAGGATAAAACCTTTATTACATAAAGATGTAAATAAATAAATTAATAAATAAACATTAAAATTATAACACCTCCTTTCTTCACTGACATGCCACAGGTGAGGTGTTAAAAATAACGCGGAAGGAAGGAACCATAAAGTTGGATTTCATGCTTCTTCATATTACTCAAATATATTTGAGAAATTTTATCGAACGAGTGAATGAACGAATTTATTCGATGTCGGAAAAATTCGAACGAATGAATGAATGAACTTATTCGCCCATCATTTTTTCGAATGATCGAAAATCAAATAAGCCCCATTTTTTCGTTTATTCGAATAGTCGAATAATTTGTTCGAGTCAGGTTCTGTACCTGAACATTTGAAGTGTATTCGTTGTTTGAATAGAATTGTTCAGCTTTGGCGCCGTTTATACTTCGACGCCGAGCGACGCGACACCACGTATGGTGGCCATATTGATTGGGCGACGCGATCGATCAATTTGATCACTTCACATGCCGTCGCGTCGCTCAGCGTCGGAAGTATAAACTGGGCCTTTCGGATAACATTCGAATATGGCTCCCTTTAGATGTGCGAATTCGAACGAATGTTCGACTTTTTAAATCCATCGATGTTCGAATTCAGGAAAAATCGAAAATCTAAAAATATCGAATATTCGACTATTCGAATAAACATTCGAATGAATTATTCGAATACATTCGCACGAGCACAAGTATAGAAGGTACTGCTATAATACTAAACTGTCGCACTATTAATGGCCGAAACGGACCGCCGATACTTCAAAGTGCCATAACTCAGCTTATACACAACTTTATTATTCGATGCAAAAACTACCAGAATCCATACATTTTTGCCAACGAACAGGTGATGAACCCAATCCTACAATAAAAACTGAGATCACAGGAATTAACGAAATCAAGGAGCGCACATTCAACAACGGCCAAATTAGTGAATTGTTTCTGATGCAGATGACAATCAAGAGCTCGGAAAAGGCTTTCTCTGAAACGGAATGATTTAGAGTAGAAAAAACTTATTTACACATACCTCGAAACGGAGATTAATTTTGCGACAGCCTAATAGAAATGTAATTCGGTAGGTTCGTTGAGAAATCTATGGGCCGGATTCATCAACGAGTTACAGCATTTTAACAGAGAAATAACAGCCGAAACTCCTGATAGCGCGGCTCCCCATATAGCTTGATAAGCCGCGCTATCAGGAATTTCCGTTGTAATGTCTCTGGTAAATTGCTGTAAGTCGTTGATGAATCCGGCCTCAGGTCACAAATCGGCTCCGCGAGCTGTTTTGGATAGTTCGTTTCCTTAGCCCGTGTATGATAGACCAATGATGGTAGGGATAAAGGACAAAGGACGGCGTTGCTCAGTCCCCTTTGGGATGCGCCACGCATTCTATACTTCTACGGGATGTCGTAGAGGCGACTTGAATGCGCATTTGGCGACACAATGACTTGCGGTGGCCAGCCTATGAACAAGTCAGCGCTTTAACCTTCCCAGATAAGACAAGTCTGGGACTAATTCGACGACCCCCGGAGGATGGAAGACTTGGTTGACCGGAGCGGGAAGTCCGAACCAAGAACCTGCTGGTATCGGGTGCACGCGACACCCGGCACCTCCTCCAGCTGCTCTACACGAGCGCCGTCAATGTTCAATCCTGAAGATGTAGTAAAATTGGAACAACGCAGAGAAGTTCATCAGGTTTGGGATGAAATCTGAAAAATCCTAAAGAAACAGCAGCTAGCCCCTCAGCGGATGATAAGCTCTGGAATTCCGGCCTATCACGAAAGGCTTTCTTCCCATCCACTTACGACGGAGGTCAATGAAATTCCCATGGAGATTTTCCAAGTACTGAGGATTGTAGGGCACAGTTTGAGGGCCATCGTAGTGGTCTTCAAATTTCTGTTTAGATCAAAAATTACGAAAATCGTAGCCCTTCAGTGCGGACTTTTTAGGCAAAAATGGCGTCTAAAATGGCATTGTCGTGCTCAGAAATTAACCTGCTAGAGGTTCGGAGCTTCAAATATAGCAAGATCATATCAATGTGACAATTCAGTAAGTTTACTAAAAGAAGCCGCAGAGTACATTTTAGCTAATCACTGCAGCGGTGGCAGTGACTGGGTGGCCAAGTGGATAGCGATGCTGACTTGCAGGAGAATGGTCAGGGGTTCGAGTCCGAAAGTGGGATTTACGAGTTGCTGAGTGTTTTCGTAAATGTAGAATACGCCTTGATCCCGGAAAGACACTGTATTTGCTTTCTAACTCTTTTTAACTCCTTGTCAGACATGAAAAAGTCTTATTTTCATTGGTTAGAGATACGTCGTGCTCAATTAAACCATGCGTGACTCGCGGAAGATGCTCTCGCTATTTGCTATACCTATATGATTCACAGTAGAATTAGTAAAAGTTACAAGAAAGACTGATCAGCACATCCTAGAGATGGTGCGAAGCAACACATTTCGATCATGTTCGTAAATGAGGTTACGAGGAAAAAAGGAATCATGTGGTGTAACAAATAAAGAGAGCTTCCCAGCGAAACAAGAGTGGTTCAACTGAGCACAACGTAGCTCTACACAACGAAAACCAGACTTTCCATAACTGACAAGAGGTTGAAACTGAGTTAGAGAGCGAAAATGGTGTCTTCGCCGAAATCAAAGCGTATCCTACCTTTACAAAAACACCCAGAAACTCATAAATCCCACTCGCGGATTCGAACCTCTGACCCCTCTTCTGCAAGTCAGTATCGCTATCCACTCGGCCACCCAGTCGCTGACGCCGTTGCTGTGCGTGATTATCTTAAATGTACCCTGCGGCTTCTTTGAGTGAACCTAACAAATTGTCATATGATATGATTTTGCTACATTTGAAGCACTGAATCTTCAGCAGGTTAATTCCTGAGCATGGCAATGCCATTCCAGACGTCATTTTTACGTTATCAGCCAGCACTGAAGAGCTACGGTTTTCCCCATTTTTGACCTGCCAGGTGCCCGCGGGAATCTTGAAAAACGCTACGGTGACCCTCAGACAGTGCCCTACAACCCACAATAGGTCATTTTGCAAAGTTCCACGGGAATTCACTGACCGCCCTGTTAGTCCAGGGTACGGCGATCACAGAAAAATCGAAAACACCTGGCGATTCTGAACGATCTTCAAGACCTACACCACGGTCTCCTGTTATGCTGAGGCATCCATAGTGGTCCGGATCACAAGAGATGTTTTTCGGTGTGCCACGACAGGCGGCCGACGGAGCGTTGAGGAAAATCCCACAGTGATAGCAGTGCAGACCGTAGATTGCCGGCAGCCACAGGAACAGCAACAGAAGTTGCTGGAGCATCTGGAACGGTCCATGCTGTACAAAAACACGACCAGCTTCCAACAAATTGTTTCGCGAAGCGATTTTGGACAGGAGAGAGTACGGTAGGAAGGCCGTAAAAGCACGGAGAGGCGCTGTATAGACGCCAAGCAGTCGGAAAGATACGTGGAAGCGAAGAGGTTGGGAGACATGGTAGACCAAAGGAAAAAGATATGAGGAGGAGATGCAAAAAGCGCTAATACGTCCGTCTGTCTGCCCGTGCGTCCATCCGTCCGTGCGTCTGTCTCTGCGCCGTGTCAACTCCGACGGCATTTGAACGGACTTTATCTCGATCGGCATACTTGATCACTGCTTGAGATCTAACCTTTCGAGGAGGGGGCATGTGAATACGACAACCGGCTTCATCACAGTCGCAGTTGAATAATATCGATCGGTTAGCAATTATCGATCAGTTCCTATCGATTTTTTCCAGTGTTGGCAGCTTTAGGAGAAGAGATATTGTGTACGATATGCACTGTGAATCTTTGCAAGAAGTTATCATTGATTACTGATCGATCAATCAATATCGATCAATTTTTATTGATTTCTTGATCAACTTGAAGTGGATATCGCACGGACAAGTGGAAGGTGGATGCACATATCGAAGCGACATTATCGAGCAACCTATTGGCACTAATTGATTTTATGGATTTCTATGTCACTACATAGACCTAGAAATCCATAAAATTAAACAGCACCCGATCTATCCACGCAACCCTGATTTCAATTTGGAGTCGTGGTCGCGTGAATAAATTGCTGGCGCTGTTTCTTGGACGAAACCTCAGAAGTCGAGCAGTTCATTCGCTATTCCGGCTTCAGATGGCTGCTAGTGCAATACAAAATTAACAAAGGGAAGATGGATACAGAACGGAGACCATGAATATGAAGAAGAAAGGAAGAAGAGAAAGGAAGGCAGAGAAAAGCAACGAAGGAATGAAATGGAAGAGCGTGGGAACGGAGGTTTTACCAAATCACTTAGCAGAGGTGGAAGAAAGATGAAAGATGAGAAGGTGTAACTCAGAGAATATACGAACAACAGAGAAAAAAGGAGAATATACCTGGCAAATCGCTCAACAGATAAGAAACAGAGATAGCATAGAGAAACTGCGAATAAGGAAACAGAAACAGAAACTGCAGAGAATAGCGTAAACCGTGAGAATGAACGATGAAAGAAAAAGGCTGTGAAGAGCAGAAAAGTCAACGCTACGAAGCCCTCAAGGAATTCGATGAGTCGACTCGGCGAAGGCGTAGCGAAGAAATGAATGTGCCTCGAATGCAACAACCTGCCGGCCGGCGGAACTGCCCTTGTGACATTGCGAAATGGAGTGCATGGCCTCCGACGACGACGTCAGAAGTGGGCCGAGTTGGCCGGACGAAGAATGGCGAGACGACGTCTAAACGAATACTCACCGATCCTGGAACGGTGAAGAATCTCTGGCAATAACGCCAGCCAGCCTCTCGTAGGGCAATCAGTCAGTCACACAGCGCATGTGATGGTGGTGGTGGTTGAGGTAAAAAGAAAGCAGTGGTGTAATTGAGTTCCATTGATTTGCTAACATCGATCGGTAACCAGTTGAGGAGAAGGACGAGGTTGTCGCCTTTCGGTTGCCCTGGAGGTGGTGAACTTAATTAGCGAGATAGAGGTAATTAGCGGCTCGTGGTAGCCAGAGAAATGGAGCTCTCTGACAGCTTACTTCGTAAGAAGTAGAACAAAGGCCGAAAAATTGACAATCAATCCCTTTCCTGGGATACGCCATACATTGCAGTTCTGTGAGGCATCATGAAAGCGATGCTAGTGCGTATTTGGCTTGCATAGTGGTCTCCTGAGGACAATCGGAAATCGCTTGAGGAGATGAACCAAGTTGTCTCTTGTCGGTTGTTCTGGACGTGGTTTAGCGAGGGAGAGGCAGTTATCGACACCTGGTAGCCAGAGGAACAGAGCTCTGTGACAGGTACTTCGTAAGAAGTAGAATGAAGGCCAACAATTTGGCATTAACCAATCTCTTTCTGGGATACGCCACGCATTCTACTTCTGCTGGGCATCGTGAAAGCGACACGAATGCGTATGTGGCTTGTACAATGACCAACTGTGGCCATCCGATGAATAAATCTGTGTCTTTTTTTTTCTTAGAAAGAATGGAAGATTATGGCAGCGAAGAGAATGAGTGCAAAACATATGGATCGATTAATCATAAGCTATTGCCTGTGAAAATGGACGTCTATCACCAGTGGCATCCTTCGCGGACAATAAATAGGCATTTTCCTGGCCTTGGCGGACCTGAGCCATGAGTTGATCCGGAGTGCATGCGAGATCCAGCACCTCGTCTAACTGCACTAGGTATCCCATAAGTGGTTTCGGCTGAAGAAACACTCCCGTAGTGGCATATCGAATCGATATCATAATATCGATCTGAAGGCATATCGAACAACTGGCAAATGCATGGCGCAGCCCGGCGCTCTTCTTTGCGAATGATGCCACTGAGAAGGCGAAATCATTCATCGAACAATGGAAGAGTCCGAAGCGTACTTATGAGCTACAGAAACAAGTCGTAGCGCAGAGAGAATCTCTACCTGGAAAGGACGGAAGACGAGTTGTCTTCACTGCGGAATCGAACGGAATCGAACACGTTCAATTTGTGAGCTTAGAAGTTGCAGAACAACATTAACGAGATGTAAAAGAAAGTGTGAAAGAGCCGTAAAATGAGCTCAAGTCATAACAGTAAAGGAAAAAAGGCAATACTAATCAGTTCCTGTTTGGGACCCGCCACGTATTCTACCTCCAAAGGGTATCGTGGAAGCAGTTTGAATGTCTACATGGCCAATACATTGACTTGCGGTGGCCAGACTTGAAGTGAAATGCTACGACTAGTAAAAAAAAAAGAAGGAACAGACAAGTCGTTAAAATGGCCTACATGGGTGGGTGGAACGCGCCAGCCAATCAGAGCACGGATCGACTCGAACGCACAAGACCATTCAGGCCGCTCCCGCTTCCTGGGTGGCGCGCTCGTTCGATGTGTCCTGATCCTCCATGTAGGCCACATTCGCGACTAGTGCTGAAGGAATTAATAATCAACATAACAGAAGGATGAGGTGTAAGCATCCTTGTCAACTAGCGATGTCAACAAGATCGTCCCTCTCCGAGTTGTATTGGACCTAATTTTTCCACTGATAATACGGACTTCGGCGACAAAGAGAGCAACTCGTTCTAAAACCCTACTAATATCATGATTTTGGCGCAGTCGGAAAAGGCGCCAACTTTCGTGGTAGATGAGCCAATGTTTCATCATTCCTAGATAAGTCTAAGAAGCCAATTCGTCAGAGGGATGGAAGATCTGGATGCCCTGGGCTAAACCCGAACCAAGAAGCTCGATTCGGAATGCACACGACAGTCGGCTCCCCCTCCGACAGGGATACTATGCGAGCGTACATTCCATTAATACTGGGTGTGGGTTCGGTACCCGTCCTGTGCAAAAGCTTTAGATACAGTTCAATTCAGTTCAGCAGCCTGAACAAAGCTGTCAGCAGATATTCAGGGCAGCTTTGCAGCTTGAGTCTCACCAACGTTCGCTCTACAGTGAACCTTCACTGAATGTTGTACCACGGCTCGCTTTTTGAATGTTATACCTTACGCCGATATGTGATATGGAGGATACTCAATCCCTTTTGGGATGCGCCATGCATTCTACTTCCACGGGATGTCGTGGGGGCGATTGAATGCGTATTTGGCCATCCAGCGACTTGCGGTGGCCATCTGATGAACACGTCAGGGCCTTACCTTTCCCAGACATTTTGGTGCCAATTCGCCGAGCCCGAAGAGATGGAAGGCTTGGTTGGTCTGGGCGGGAAATCCGAACCAGGAATCCGGTATCGGCTGCACGCAACAGCCGGCACTTCCGACTGCGCTTCACCCCCCCCCCCCCCCCTCCCATAAATAAATCAACGGAATTGTTGCGCCTATCCAATGCAAGCTCGATGTATCTGCATAGAGCAGCCTGACGTGGGGAAAACAAGCCTAACTGATCCAAAAACGATTCAAGGGGGTCTGACAACGAAGATTTGTTCCACTGCATCAACGCTTGGACCCATCAGCTCTCAAACAGTTGATCAACAAGCATGACAAGGCTGCAAGAGAGCCGAGAAGACCTTCCCAGCTGGATGTGCCACTGGGACCAGGTTCCGTAGGTATCAAGCCGCGCTCGAAGGCGTTGAACGGCTCTGATACCACTCCGTCTGGCCGCCGTATTTGGCGAGCATCCAATTTCGCGTCGTGCTCGAGCGCTTGAATTTCTCGTCGCCCGTGTTAATATGGGCCGTTGAGAAGAGTCTAGCCCACGGGGTGGATATTGGAAGACACGTGGGAGTGACGGCGACGAGGTTCACTGGCCTACTACTATACACTGGATCCGAATGAATCATTTTCGGATATCCCGTCGGACATAAAGGATAAGAATGAACGTCGGCGTTACCCAATTTCTTTTGGGATGCGCCACGTATTCTACTTCTATGGGATGTCACGGAGTTAATTTGATCGCGCATCTGACCAATACAATGGGCTGCACTAGCCAGCCGATGGAGAAGTCAGCACTTCAATATACTTCCCAGACATTTCCGGTATTATTTCACCTACTTCGGATATATGGGTGGGAAATCTGAAGAACCCTAGAACGACAGAATGCGAGAGCCGGAACTTCCTCCGACTGCGCTACACGCGCCAACGACATATCCGATCAGAATCATCCGAAAATTCGGGTTCGCGAGATTAGCGTTGTTTGAATCCGATAATTGTCCGAAGTTTTCGATCGGATTCAATGTACCATTACAACTCCATACAGCCGTATAGCGGGCTGGAAAACTGAGAGGCAATAGGGTGCCAGAAACCATTGAAATAATGAAAATAAACACAGGCATCGATTTCAACGCAAAGTTCGACATTTTGGCACAATCCGTCTTGGACAGCAGGACCACTTTCGCATCACAAGTCAACAAAAACGCATAGTACCAACCGTGGTTAAGGCAGGGGATAGGCTACTTGTCGTTAATGTGGCCTACATGCAGACCTCCACCACGAAGAGCGGCTCCAATTTCGCATCATAAGCCATCAAAATGACATGGTACCAAGTGTGACAAAAGCAAGAGACGAAGTACTTGTCGTTAATGTGGCCTACATGGAGAATTCCGCCACGAAAATCGGCTCCAATTTCGCATAATAGGTCATCAAAACGGCGTGGTACCATCCGTGACAAAAGCAACAGATGGAGTACTTGTCGTTAATGTGGCCTACGTGGGATCTCTAACTGCGCAACACCGTGTCACACGGCCTCACGTAGCCAAAAGGGTGTGACCTGACATCGTGTCACACTAATCACCGCGCCATCCTAAAAGGCCTTCTAGTTGGCAGGTGCATTCGATACAGCCTGATTTGGTCGTCTTTTCTCCTGTAGGTCACATTAGCGACTAGTACCACGGAGACACGAAAAGTTCTTTCAAAGATTTGATTCCAACTTGAAAAATAAATTACAAGGCTGTGGCACTACACCGTGTCACATGGCCTCACGTAGCCAAAAGGGTGTAACCTGACATCGTGTCACACTAATCACCGCACCATCCTAAGTGGCCTTCTAGTGGTCTATATGCGAGGCTCTAACTACGCAAGCTGACCAGCGCACCATCCCGCACGCCCTTCTGGACGGCAAGTGCGCTCGATGCGGCCTTATTTGTTCTTCCCTTTTCCTGTAGGCCACATTACCGACAAGTGCCGTAGAATTTGAAAAAATAAAGCAAAAAGAAAAATCTAAATATGGGAAGTGGGCTCTTTCCATTTTTTATGAAATGCACCCATAAACCGCGAAGAGAGCAGTTTATTCCCAATCCTACCTTATTTAAAAATTCCAAGACAAAGTGACCTAAAAATACAGTAAAGATGGACCGAAAGAACTGCGAGCAACTGGCAGACCATTGATTCTCTACACTGTGGTCGATACAATGGGCAAATATTCTAACAAAGGCTTCGAGGGAGCCATGAGTCAGATGTTCGGTGATATGTTTCACAGAAACTCAATAGAAGTTGCGGTCCATGTCGCGAAAGTGGACAGCATTAGGTGGGCGTGGCCCACCCAAGCAGTCCGCAGACCGCGTCGAATGGCTGTGCCATTCAGAGAAGCTATCGATGCCCTGATTGGCTAGCGCGTGTTCAGTCGGTGCTCTGCTTGATTATGATTGGCAGACGCGTTCCAAACTCCCAATGCTGGCCGCATTCGCGACATGTGCCAGAGTTCCTTTGTTGATTACAGGGTTGAGGTTACGGATGTGGTTTTATGAGAGCCCAACTTACTCACACTCAAAGCCTCTCGAATTATTGTAGGATGCGCCACGCATATTCTGTAGAGGATTTTGCGGAGGCAGTTTGATTGCGTATTTCGCCCCGCCCATATAATGAGCCCTGTCAGGGAAAATATGGAAGATGGAAGAAGAAGAAGACACTTGGAAGAAGGAGGATGAGTAGGAGGATATCTAGAAAGAAGAGACACGAAAGAAGACATGAAAACGAAGCATGAGGAAGAGGCAGGAAATGGAAAGTACAGGAAAAAATAGGCGATGATGAAGAAAAAAGGAAAAGAAGTGAGAAATACAGAGAAAAAGGAGAGGACGAAAAGAAGAAGAGATGCTAATGGTGATTTCTAGACATGTGCGCATCAATCTCCTCTTCTCAAATAGCTAGGAGGCTTCGTTGGTCTGGGTGAGCCCCGAACTCCAAATCGATTCGGGGTTCATTCGACAGCCAGCGCCTCCTCCGACTGCACTGTACACACCTAGTAATTTCAACACAGCAGAAATATGCAGTTTACAGTGCGATAACGGAGGACAATGTATGGACTAGATGAAAGTGAGGCACAATCAGAGAGCGTCAGGGCTCTGATGCAAAAGCAGAATGCATGGCTTACTCTAATGGAGCAATCAGCACTGACTGAGCTCCACGCCTCATTTTGATGTTGGTCGATTGAATAACGGCCATTGAGCCATTATTGGTGGTTAAATTCCGGTTCCCTTACAAAAGACGAAGTATAAACGTTAGTCAATTCCTTCACGGGATGCGCCATGCATTCCATTCCTGCGAAATATCGTGGAAACAATTCGAACTTGTGGACTTGCCATCCGATTTAGAAGTCCGTGTTCTATCCTTCCCAAAAAAATCTGGTACCAACTCATCGACTTCTGATTGGCCTGCCCGGAAACCAAACCAGCAATCTGGAATCTGGATGCAGGCGACAGCTGGCGCCTTCTCCGACTACGCTTCTATGCGCATTTTTCTCATAAAGCAATGAAAATGAGAAGGAGACGAAAATGAGAAGAAAGAAGACCAGGGAAAACAGAAGGACGACGAGGAAGAGGAAGAAGACGGAAAAAAGAGGAGGCGGAAAAGAGGAAGAGAACAGTGTTGCGTGCGAAGATCGTTCTCCCTGATCCAGTGTACAGGTACAGTGTATCGTACGGGCTACTGTAGCATGTAGATCCTGTCTGAGCTTTGAATGACGATCAGCATCATAAGAAGTGGCCCTAAACAGATAGGGTTTGTTCGCCAAGGAGAAGGAATACATGGGGATGATTCTGAAGCGAAAAAAGGCAGACTTAGCTGATTGCGGGTCAATTCCGCCTGAGCTGCACGAACATATTCACCGCCGTCGCCCCAAGGCCACGGTCATCACGGGCGAGAAATCTGACCCCTCCCAGCGGTAGTGGAGGGCGGTTCGCGCCACTTGATTGCCGGCCACCTCAAATTACCTAATTATAGCCCCGTCGTGAACGAGTTTATGCAAACACGATTTGCTGCTGCTGCTGCGGTGTCGAACCAATAGAATAGTTGCTAGGAGACGTTTACCCTGCGAGAGCGGGAGGAGAGCCCGTGCAAGTAGTAGCAGCGTTCACCAGGTATGGATGGAGGTGCTGGACGAGTTTTCAGGGTCGTCCAATTCGGGTTGACTAAATCGAATTAGTCCGCTGCGCCATTGGGGATCCTTAATCGGTCAGATTCTAGCCTTCATTATGGACTTCTTGGCTGGCCAATTGATGCACCGGAATAGTGTGCTTCACAAGGAAGAGGATCCTTCTGGAGTTGTCTACAGCAGCAGGCGATGTGATGAATCCGTTCAATTGGCGATGAGGGAGCCTATTATTCCTGCTAGAATTATTCTAAATCCACGGAGGAAGGAGACTGTGGAAGAAAAACGAAGCGAAGGTTTTGAAGAAGCAGTAAGAAGAAACAAGATGACATCTGGAAGATGGTCAAAGAAAGCACTTACAAGAAGGAAGACGAATAAAATTTCTAGAAAAAGGAAGGAGAAGAAATAGAGAAAGAAAAGCGTAGAAGAAGAGCGAGAAGAAAAAGGAAAAAGAAAAAGAAAAGGAGGATTAGGAGGAGGGGAGGAAAACAAAAACAAAGGAAGAGAGGCAGATGGTCAGGAGAAAAAAGGAAGAAGAAAGGAAAGAAGCTGATTAAGAGAGGAAATGGACGAAGAAGAACAAGAATATGAACGGGATGGCAACGAAAAATATGTAGAGGAACAGGAAGAAGAAGGACAAAGGAAATGAGTAGAACCAGGGCAAGAGAGAGGAACAAGAAGAGGAAGACGGGGAGAAAGAAGAAAAAGAAAGCGAGAAGACGAATATAGAGAAACTGATAGAAGGAAGAGGACGACGAAGAAGACAACGAGAACAGGAAGAAGAACAGAGAAGGAGAAGTAGGCCGAAGTAGAGACAGAAGAAAGGGAAGAGGCGGCGTAAGGAGAATATGATAGGGAAGAGTAAGACATCTGGAGAACGAAAGAGGAAGGCACTTAAAAAGGGGGGAGACGAATAAGATATTATTATAGAAAGCTCGTGATGAAGAGTAAGATCACGATGAAAAGAAAAATATAAAAAAGAAGAAAGATTGATAAACGATAAAGAAAGAAAAAGGGAGAAGGAAAAGAGATAAACAGAGGATAATGAAAGATGGACGACAAAAGAGAGGAGCAGGAACAAGAGAATAAGAACCAGATGAATGGAGAGAAGAAGAGGCAAGAGAAAGAGGAGACCTGAGAGGAAGCGGTGAAAGAGGAAGTGCAGGAAAATAAGGAAAAACAAAAAAGAATAGAATAAGAAGAAGAAGGAACAAAAAGAAGCGTATAAGAAAAAGCGACGTGGAAAAAGTCGTGAGCAGGAGGAAAGTAAAGAAGAAGAAAAGGAAACGAGCCGGGGAATATGAAGCAGAAGAAGAATTGGAATAAAACAGAAGGAGAACGGAGGAAAAGAAAAAGAGGGGAAAGAAAGAGAAGAGGAAGAAGATGAAGAGGATGGCGACGGTAATGATCGTGATGAGAATCTGTCAAGCATAGATTCCCTAGGACAGATGCCCTTAGTTAATAAGAAAATCTTCTTTGAGGAAAAAGAAGAAAAGCAAAGCGTGTTCTAAGGGCCATTCAATTCAAGCCCTGGAGGAGTGCTATAGCCGCACATCATTGCACTATCAAGCAGGCTCATCTGTGTGATACAATAGCCCTGGCAGACCGGTGATGTATATATGTTGAAGACTAGGGGCCAGATTCATCAATCGCTTACCGCCTTCCAACGGTGAAAATACCGCCCCTGATATGACATTCATCCAGCATCAAGTTTGGCGGTATTTTCACCGTTAGAGGGCGGTAAGCGGTTGATGAATCTGGCCCCAGGAAGGCTGGGCTTTTCCTGACAAGAAGGACACTCGTTCAGTCTAGGAAGAACCGTCCGAAAATCCCGAGGGATGGGTGAGAAGGGATGAAAGAGAACAGCTCCAAGAGGACATCGCGTTGCGATATGAGGCTCATTCCCTGCAGTCCAGCCCGTTCTTTCACAGACATCGCACATATTTTATGATCCGTTGATGAATGACATCGCCTCCACCAGCACCAGTCGTAATAAAAAACCTGGGGCGGAGCCAACCATTCGGTAGTTGTTTGCTCTTGAATCGTACTTGTGTGAAATTTGTGTTAGTATCACAAAGCGCGTGGAGCGCAGTCGGAGGAGGCGCCGGCTGTCGCCTGCACCCGATACCAGGTTCCTGGTTCGGATTTCCCGCCCAGGCCAACCAAGCCTTCCATCCCTCCGGGATCGGTGAATTGGCAACAGACTTGTCTAGGAAGGATAAAGCACTGACTTGTACATTGGCTGGCCACCGCAAGTCATTCTATGGCCAAATACGCATTCAACGTGCCTCCACGACATCCCGTAGAAGTAGAATGCGTGGCGCATCCCAAAGAGGATTGAATGACGCCGTCCTTTATCCTTTATTCTTATCACAGATTAAGTTAGAATGTGAGGCCATCCTCGGCCTGGCATCAGACCTGCTCTGCAACGAGAAGACGTCTAACAAGAAGATGAATTAAGAAGAGAAAGCGTGCACCTAGAAATGGAAGAAACAGAAAAAGAAGAATACATATGACCAAAGAAAAAAGTAACGAGAGCAAGTGAATGAGAAAGTGAATGAAGAAACAAGATCGTGAAGAAAAACAAAGAAGATGTCTAATACCTATTTGGCGAAGAAGAGAAAGAACATATGTGGGCAAAGAAAGAAGACGCCCAGACTGAGAACAGGAAAGAAGAAGACAAAGAGAGAGGGAAGGCAAGAAGGATGAGAAAGAACAGTGAAGAGCAGAAAAAACGAACGAAACAGAAGACAACCAGAAGATCGAACAACAGAAACGAGAACAGCAAGGCGGAAGCGCCTTAGAGGACGAATGATGGCACGTTCAGGTACGTTCAATACCTTCGGAATTGCCGACAGAACGGATGCCTCCCTACTTCTGTCACGTAGCCATTCTTCGTAATTCCATAAAATCACGAGGAACAGAAAGACGGTGACATATTTCATGGAATCTGAGCACCTCGGTGCATCTGCTGCATGGGGCTCAGAAGTTCCCTCCATGAAAAACATCCACCTGCCCTTTCGGCCAGCAGAAGCTCTAGCTGAGAATTGGACATGGATTAATGCTAATCCTTTGGGAGGCCTTGTCGTCGTCGGCCTCATCGTCGTCGTCGCGCCCTGCCAAAGGGCAGTTTTTTGATGCGGAAAATGTTTCCGACGTTAAGGCGACTGGCGCTTTCAAGGAGAGCCGGGATTATTAACCAGGTGTTGGATTTGGCCCAAATCTACCGAGGTTGAGGTATAGCTGCCTGGTGAAGGTGAAGAACTGTTGTCTCCAGCCGTGTCGCTGACATGGAAGATGGTTTGGAAGGAACTACGAGAACGTCTTTTCAAGGCGTCAATGCTGAAAGGAAAGAAAGAAAAAACAAAAAAGGAAATAGAGGGAAATTGATTAAGTTTGGCTCTGTCCAATGTCATACGTCTCAGAAGCGATAGAAGGAAGTGAACATCAAGAATGGAGATTCCTTAAGAAAGGAGCACACAGCACAAGAGGATCAAGTACTTCTAGTGAACTAACCATAAGCAAGAAGGAAGCATCGTACCAGAAGGAGCCAACGAGAAGGAATGAACAAAGGAGTCTAAATAGTGACCAATGCTCGGATGGCGCAGGGCAATGAGGCGCTATCAGGAGTCGATCCTATGCTCGATTCGCCATCTAGGCGACGAAGGCGTGAATGCCTTTGGAGTCGAGGAACTGGAGTGGGAATCAGCCTTGCATGGGAAGGAGAATACGCTGCCCACCACCAACTTCCCAATTGTGGAGGAAGTGGAATGCATGGCGCATTCCACGAATATCAACCTTGTAAGAGCACTTGGAGGTTCGAACAAGGGAATATATTAGATATCGCTATCACCAGAGAAGGTGAACACCTCTGAACTCAACGCACTTGGAAGAGTCCTACCAGCAGATGAAGAAACGAGTTTCATTTCGCTTTGGACGCTTCCTTGAGGACGGGTTGAGCCACGTATTCTACTTTTACATGATATCGAAGAGAATCTTGGAGAGCGCATTTGGCCTCACAATGCTCCCAAATTTCAGTCGAGGAAGATGTTAACGTTTTGTCCTTCGTAAGCACACCCGGTTTCAATCTACTGGCTCTCTACAGATTCAAAGCTTCATTGCTCCATTACTTGGGAAGAAAATTTAGCCTGTAATTGATTCATGGTGGTGCAATACGAGATCAGACGTTCTCCCGACTGCGCCACATACTAGGATGAGGGTTCAGGGAGCATGGTACCACTATAGTCAAAATGAAGTTCTCCATACGTTTTTTTCAGTCTTCTGAGGACTGTTCCCCTTCACTAACTCCTTGTGACACCATGGCACGTTCTGAGGATATCGAATTTATAGATTTTGTCGCCACAATCGATGCTGCATTCACAGGTTTCGCAGAGGTCGGCGAAGGTGTCACAAGGAGTTACTGAGGGGTAATAGCCCTCAGAAGCCCGAAAAAAACGTATGGAGCACTTCTTTCTGACTATAGTGCTTCCATGCCCCCCGAACCCTCATCCTAGTATCAGGCGCAGTCGGCAGAACGTCTGTTCTTGTATGGCACCACTGTGAATCGATGGCAGGCTCGATTCCTGACTCATGGAGCAATGAAGCTTTGAGTCCATGGAGAGCCGGTAAATTGAAACCTGGTGTGCCTGGGGAGGACAAAAAGTTAACATCTTCATTGACTGAATTTTGGGACCAGCAAATGCGCCGTCCAAGATTCTCGACGATATGACGTGAGAGTGGAGTGCGTGACTCAACCTGACGTCTTTAAGGAAGCGTTCAAAGTGAGATAGACGATCCACAGGACTTCAAGAGAAGGCTCGAAACCGACACAGCTTGTCGCTTTAACAGGAGCATGAATCTGCCTTTTGCAGGGAGGGGACTAATGGCGAAGAGCCAAAGGGCTCTTATGAGATCAGCTTCTCTCCTCTTTATGGTGGGAATTTTCAAAATAGCCCAGGGTACCGCTGAAAAAGACCAAGGAATGCTTCGGCTTCACATCAGTAAGCCCTTGCAAAGCCCTTGAAAGGCTGAGGCTTCTAGAAGATTCCAGCTCGAGAAAGGGGTGATCTGACGGCGATAAAGTGTTTTCGTCTGTCTCTTAGCGTTAGAGGAATTCCTTCGGAATGTCTTCGTCCCTGTCTAGAAACTGGCCTTCTCAGAATTCTTCGAATACTCCCATTCCGAACGAATGAGTGGCTTCCTAGAGCTCGAAGAAGGTGGGGTCCATTGAAGCGCTGAGCTGACAATGAGTCACTCAAGCAACGCGGAAGCAGGCACTTCCGATTGGAAGCACATAATGACATGAGAGGATCTCGGACGGCGCGGGCGGAGGACGAGGTCCCCCTCTGAAGTCGCCCCGCGGAGACTGCTCTTCATTAGTGAGTCAGCTGAGCACATGGCTTAGAGGAGTTCTAGTTCCTGGAGACGTCGCCAGCTCGGTGAAGGAGGCAGCAGAAGGGTGAAATGGCTTCGTCGATCTAAATTGTTTCCTTTGGCGCTCCATTTGGAGTCAAGTAGCTCTAGTTTGATTCGAAATGCAGTGAGAAGTGCAAAAGACTAATTGATGTTCCTCACGCGGACGGCAGAAGCTCCAGCTCAAACTCGAGCTTCCTTAGAGCTGTTACCATGACACACTAGACTAGATTATCGAATACTATGGACGCCTTCTATAATATCAATGAAGCTTCCGACGATGGCTCATTGATGTCACCAAGCACCTCATTGTCAGCGAGAGGTCTGGGGTGCTTTCAAGTTCACACCTCACCCCCCTCCGTCTTCAAAGGTTTGAAGATGTCTATGGAGGTATATCCAGAGGCTCTGATGCAACAGGATCCATATCGGCCGAGGGCCTGGTCACAGAAAATTCCGAACTTCGACAAATTCCGAAGTCTCCTACCACTCAGAACAAGTTGTCGAAGAACACGTCGCCTGAAGAACGATGTACAGTCATCAGCCGAACCAAGTGAACGACTGACTTCCAGAGCTGTGTAGTTGTCTCTGACTAGATAACCCGTATGACCTGTTGTCCCGTTGATCATGGAGATGCTCGAGCGGGCGCCAGTAGCGTCTCCATTCGGTCCTGTCGAGTGCCAGAGTGCTCCAATGGATGCTCCTCGCTCGAGGGACATGAAGAGCGTCATATCGTTCGTTCAGGGCTTTCACGAAGAAGTCCGATCAACGGGCGTCATCTTGTTGTCCTGACACCTTGCGAAATCTCGTCGGTGACGGCTCTCGTCCAGCGGGTGTCTGCGAAGCGCATTACGTGGCCGGCCCACCTAATCTTTGACGACATGGGCCATGCGACAGCGACTAGATAACATCGGCACATAAACGTGGGACTATCAGGATGCTTCTGGAGCCAAGATTAATGGTACTCATAAAGCCCTTCGAAGGAAATGCCTGAACGCCAAAGCCTGAGCACGCAATCGAAGCAGGCTCCACGCCTCGACTGGCTTAGGCGCTCGAATACAGAAAGTAAGTGCTTGATGGTCGACACGTTTTTAAGCACCAGATGAGGGCATGAAGAAAAAGTGTCGGCGTTCATCGATCGTTGTGTGGGATGCGCCACGCATTCTACTTCTTTGGGATGTTGTGGGGACAGCCTTTAATGTTGTGTTTGGCCTGTACGTTGCTGCGACCTGCCGATGGGAAATTCTAGACAAGCTTGCACTTATTTAACCCAGAGGGGTGAAGGGCTTAGTTGGCCTGGTCGCAACCAGAAATATGAATCGATTCGGAATGCATGTGAGGGCGACCACCTCATCCGACTGTGCTACTCGCCAATGGCTTCACTAAAATAAGAATTCAGATTTTGGCTGGCTTAGGAGATAAGCAGAGACTTTGGTACCTTACAATTCGTTCGAAACGACAGTGAAGGCCGAACAGCAAACTTTGGATACGCCACGTACTCAGTTTTAATCAGAATACAAGTATAATCCTGCACCGGAGAGAAGAGAATATTGACCGATCCGGGTGCGAAATTGAACCTGGACTCAATTGATTGGTAGCTGTGCCTCCTCCCGCCTGCACCATGCCCTCAGAAATGGCTTCACATTCCAGTTGTGAGAGCGAAAACAATAACCTCTCGGTGCTTCCGGAGAATGGAGAGCTGTAGCGCCACACCTAAAGAGGGGAGGGTGGTTGAATGCAAATATTCTTATGCGCAAGTAAAAGGACAGCGGGTTAGGATATGGTGGATATGGTGCCCGTCAGCATGTTCCTCAATCGAACGGGATGGGCAATTCTGGCACGCGACACGGACAACTGGCGAGTAACTCGATGGTCGGTGAGGTGACGATAGAACATCGACTAGAGCAATGACGGACTGTTTAAGAGAAGAAAATATGTCGGTGAATCTCTTTCGAGTGCGCCGTGCATTCTGTTATTGCTAGACATCGCAGAGGCATCGAGAGTGCGAAGCGACTTTCCGCGAGTTCTGCTTCATTCCAATAAGCGACTGGAGCGAGGATGAACCCGAAGATCGATCGAAAATCGATCAATGTACCATTTTCACGTCGAATCGGACACTTTTCTAAGCAAGCTTGTCGCGTTTGAAATCAAATTTGGCATCTTCCAATTTAAAACGAGTTTCATTCACCTTAAAATAGTGGCTCTCCGAAACGGTTACAATAATTTTTTTGTTCAAGGTAAATTTAATTTGATTCTCTTTGAAATTTTTCGGTTCATCTGGCCCAAACATTGTACATACCGTTTGATATTTTATGAAAGTTTTATTTTCGAAGGAAATTAGTGAATTAAACTTTAGTTCAAAGTGCAGGAAGGCAGAAATCACTTAGTGTATTAAAAGGAGAGATCGCGCCATGTACTCGATTTTTGACGGATAACACAGATGTAAACGATACAACAAGGATAAGGATAAAGGATAAAGGTCGGCGTTACTCAATCCCTTCTGGGATGCGCCAGCGCATTCTACTTCTACGGGATGTCGTGGAGGCGACATGAATGCGTATTTGGCCATACAATGACTTGCGGTGGCCAGCCGATGAACAAGTCAGCGCTTTATCCTTCCCAGACAAGTCTGGTACAATTCACCGACCCCGGAGGGATGGAAGGCTTGGTTGGCCTGGGCGGGGAATCCGAACCAGGAACCTGGTATCGGATGCAAGCGACAGTCGCACTTTCTCCGACTGCGCTACACGCGCCCAGTGCAACAAGAACAAATACAAAACCACACGTAATCTTGCGTCACACTAAGTAAACAGCATCTACACTATCAATCAAATAAAACGATCCAGGCGAGTGCATGTCGCGATCTTTTCTTTTAATACACTAAATGATTGCTGCCTTCGTGCGCTTTAACATAAAGTTGAATTCATTAATTTTCTGTGAAAAATAAAATTTTCATAAAACTTCAAGCAGTGTGCACACTCATTGGTGCAAGTGATTGAAAATTTTCAAAGAAAAAAAGAGACATACAAAATTTCCCTTGAAAGCCTCCACTTTAAGGCGGAGAAATCTCGTTTTAATTCGAAAGACCTCAAGTTTGATTTCAAAAGCGCTGAGCTTGCTTAGGAGGTGTCCAATTTGAACTGAAAAGCGTCCTGTTTGACGTGAAAATGGTATAGAAGCCGAAAGTGAAAAAATGAAGTGGAAAATTGAAAATGAAGATTAGCTGAGCTAATTCGGGAGTTGTATAGCGATGGGCGCATTAGTGTCCAGCTATAGTGGGCATGGCAGTGAGCAGCAGCTCAATATCAACGAATATTACTAGTAACGGCTGGATTCAATGGAGCCGCCCCTAAACCCGTTGTTCATCCTGCGAAAATCAGCCGCGGCCGACAACTGAACAAGCGAAATTTGTTTTGATTTTCACGCAAAGCCTCGCGAATAACAACAGCGAACACGCAAAAATCGAAACGGCTGACTCGACTCGTAAACAATAGCTCGTCAGTGTGAGCTGTCCTTCCGTCTGTCACATAATGCACTTTATGAGAAGCCTGGAAATAGAAGACATAGCGGCAAAAAGTGATGAAGATGAATTGAGACGCCTGGATGCATGAATGGCGCTATTTCCTCGTGGCGTGTTCCGTTTGGATATATAAAAAATGCGAAATAAGACGTCCGTGAGTCCGTGCGTGCGTCTGTCCGGCCATTTCTGAATACATCACGTGACTCCCAATGAGAAATGGTGTAATGGACATGTGAATATCGCTCACAGAACACGAGAACGTTCAGTATTTCGCAGCATCGAGCGCCTGGGCGGCAACGAAGTCAAAACGATGCGAGTTCGAGCCCTGTGTGAGGCAATACTGTGCTGGCAAGAATATCATCATAAGATAACATTGATATACATAAATCGACAAATTGCTGTCAATTTATCACAAAAAATACGAAATAAGGCGTCCATGAGACCGTGCGTGCGTCTGTCCGGCCATTTCTGAACACATCGCGTGACCCCTTATGAGAAATGGGTATAATGGACATGCGAAGATCGCTTACAGAACATGAGAACTGACAAACGTATTTGATCATGGTAATCAATATTGAGTACATGTCCGTCCGTCTGTCACATAATGCACTTTATGAGAAGCCTGGAAATAGACGACGTAGCGGCAAAAAGTGATGAAGATGAATTGAGACGGTTGGATGCATGAATGGCGCTATTTCCTCGTGGCGTGTTCCATGTGGATATAGCCAACCACAGCGCTCGGTATTTCGTAGCATCGAGCGTCTGGACGGCAACGAAGTCAAAACGATGCGAGTTCGAGCCCTGTGTGGCGTGTAGCGCAGTCGAAAGAGGTGCTGACTGTAGCGTGCACCCGATATCGTGTTCCCGGTTCGGATTTCCCGCCCAGGCCAACCAATCCTTCCATTCCTACGGGGTCGGAGAACTGATAACAGACTTGTCTGGAAAGGATAAAGCTCTGACTTGTTCATCGGCCGGTCACCGCAAGGGATTGTATGGTCAACTCGCCTCCACAACATCCCGTAGAAGTAGAATGCGTGGCGCATCCCAAAACGGATTGGATATCGCTGTCCTTTATCTCTTTATCCTTTGTTGAAGGCCATTTGTCCATTTATGCTCATCAAACCTTCGACATATTCTCAAAATACGAAACAAGACGTCCGTGCGTCCGTGCGTGCATCTGTCCAGCCAGTTGTGAGCACATCGCCGCGTGCAGAAATGGGCATGATACACATGTGAAGAGCGCTCTCAGAACGTGAAAACTGGTAATCGTAGTTTTTACAGTAATCAATAGTGGGCACGTGGTAGCGCAGTCGGAGGAGGCGCTGGCTGTCACTTGCACACCGAATCGAAGTTCGTTGTTGGGGTCCTGCCAATACCCATCTAGTACCCAAGCACGGGTTGAACAACGCCGAACTGCATATTTTGCACACCACAATATCTATTACATATATGCCATACTCACGTCGAACTGGACACTTTTCAAACCAAATTGGACACTCTTCTAAGCCTAAGACTAATCGTAAGACTTTTGAAATCAAAACGAAATTTTCCAAATCGAAGTGATCATCAGGCAGGTTAAACTAAAAACTCTGTATGATGGTTAGAATAATTTTTTGTAAAAATTTTTTTGGTAGAACTTTGTTTGAAATTTTGTTATTTCACCTGTCCAATAAGTGTAACATTTTTACAGAATTTCTATTTTTGGGGAAAAATAACAAATTAAAATTTGCATTGAAGCACAGCAAAGATGCAGTAGTATAGCGCACTAAAAGATCAGATCGCGCCATGGACTCCAAAAGCTCCCCGCGATTTTTATTTGATTGATAGTGCATATGGTGCCACATGAAGCTCCAAAGTGATGATATGTGGGTCTTTTTTACAGTTATTTTGATGGTTTATCGTTTACAAGTGTGAAATTTCGTGCAAGCAAAAATTTTATTGTTAATCGAACAAAAATCGAGAAGTCTTGGACGAATGCATGGCGCAATCTCATTATTTGGCATTAAAAATCGGATTGGCCGCCTTGTGGGATTTGAATAACTGTTTGTTTAGGAAACGTTTTAGTATAATTTTTTTAAAGATTTTATTCGCTTCCCAATAAGTGAACACATTGGTTGAATTTTTATAATTTTTTTTTATTTTTCGACGAAAATATCCTTATTTGGTAGCTTCATGTAAGTAACATTTACACTATCTATGGACGAGACGTCTACGCGAGTTGACCAGATGGTTTGCTCGCCAAAATCCAAGTTCGTATTGCCACGCGGAAATGACCAAATGAGCTAGACGCTCTCCACAAGTGGTTTAATTACCCAAGTTAGAGGTATTAACCACCTGTGGAGAGCGTCTAGCTCATTTGGTCAATTCCAAGTGGCAATCCGAAATTGGATTTTGGCGAGCAAACCATCTGGTCAAGTCGCGTAGGCCTCTCGTCCACACTATCAATCGAATAAAAATCGCTCTGAGCTTTTCGAGCGCGAGGCGCGATCGGATCTTTTAATGCGCTATATGATTGTTTTTTGCTGTTCTTTAAGGCAGATTTTAATTTTGGTATTTTTTTGCGAAGGTAAAAATTCTGTAAAGGTATTACACCTATTGGTGCAGGTTAACTTAAAAAAATTCAAAGTCAGTCATACCAAATTTTCCTTGAGCAAAAAAATATGTTAACCACCTTGTTGAGTCTGAAGTTTAACCTGCTTGAAGTTCATTTCGATTTGGAAGAGTTCGCTTTGATTTCAAAAGTCTTAGGCTGGCTTGGAAGAACGTCCAATTTGGTTTGAAAAGTGTTCAATTCGACGTGAAAATGGTAGACATAGTACTAGAAATTCTAGCAAAAATACTGAATTTAAAATTGAAAATTAAAATCAAATGTAAATTTAGCAATTTAGCATTTTTATAAGTGAATTGGATTAACCTGCAGCTATTCCAAGGACAGTGGACGTGCTAAAAACAACTGTCTGCTCTGGCAGAAGTCAAATTTATAGCATCATAAGTCATAAATTTGTTACATTTTTAGAAGGCAAATATTAAAAAAAGGATACAATACTGATCAATCATAAAAAAACAAAGTAGCATACAATAATAATAATAATAACAATAAAAACAACAAATGATCTACTAGAAATCGGGACTACTTAATGGCTTGGCTTCTTCGGTTAAGGCAAAAATTGGCAATTAAACCTGAAAAGAAACTGAAAACTGCAAGAGTTTGATATAATTGGACACGAGAAGGGACTCAGCTATGCACTCACTCAAGCAGAATGAATGCATAGCCGAACCCGAACCTCCGCAAGCAGTAGAGGCAACGTTAAGTGGGCGGTGGTCCGACTGGCTGGCCAACTCGTCGGCGGCAATATCCGCGACATGAGCGAGTCTCTTTGCACCTGGCGAGTCTATTTGGACCCAAAGAACCTCTTCGTCGTCATCGTCGACGACGACGACGGGATCGATACGCTTCAGTGGTCGAGGCGGTCGGTCGGAAAGCGCTCCGGAGAGCATGTCGAGTACGTACGTACGTACGTGGCTTCGATTGCCGCTTGGGAGTACGGCGTGAGAGTCTTGGCCGAATTCCGCAACATAACAACACGGGGTAGCAGAATGCGTCGGGCACGGGACGTCTTCTTGTTGGACGGCTCCAGTAATTCCACAGGAATTTCTAGAGGCACCAGTGGTATCGATAGGATGTGAATGGCATGGCTTATCCCAGCAAAAGTGACCAACATCAACCCCAGTTTCATGCGGCGGCACAGGTCAAGAGAAATTTGAGCGACACAATGAATCGTCACGTGAATTGATTTATCGATTAGTAATGATCGATTTATCGATCAATTGGTCCGAACAGTGATTAACGACATTTAATGGCATATACACAACTGACTCAATTGCTCACAAACCGGACGGACGCACGCATGGACTAACGGACGTGCTTCGTATTTTGTGGGATATATCGAGGCTAAGGTGACACTGATGGACACAAATGGAGAAGTAGGAACTATCCTTCATAATGGACAAAAAGGTAAAGGACGGCGTTGATCAATCCCTTTTGGGATGCGCCATGCATTCTACTTCTACGGGATGTCGTAGAGGCGATCTGAATGCGGATTTGGCCTACACAATGACTTGCGTTGACCAACTGATGGACAAGTCAGCATCGTTCCCAGAAAAGTCTTCTGCCAAATCACTGACCCTCAAGGGAAGGAAGGCTTGATTGCACTGAGAGGGATCCGAAACAAGAACCCTCGATTCGCGGTGCACGCGGCTCCTCCTACGACGCACCTTCTTTCCATATGTCCAGACATATAGCCTTCTATCGGAGTGGACAAAAGAACTGCTTCGGAGCAGCTGACGACTTCTTCTCAATAACAGCAACGGCGTCGGTTTTCATCGCGTGCCAGAGTAGCCCAGCAGGTGGCCTTTATTTCGGAGGAGCGTTGACTCAACTTCTCCACTTGACGATTATGATGACGTAAAAATAAACAAACCTAGAAGGTCATTCAATTACTTGGTTGGATGTGCCATGCATTCTGCCTCTGTTGAATGGCTTCAAAGGGTTTTGAACGACAATTTACGACGAATACAGAAGCGAAGAAATGCGAAGACCAGTCCACCATAAATTCGGTGGTTTACCATCACCAGACAGGCCTGGTAGCTGTACCTTCTCCGACTGCGCCACGTGTGATCCACTTCGGAGTCCTTCCAACTATGGGAACTTATCTACGCACTGCGATGTCTTTAAAGGGCTTCAGAATGCTTCTCTGTTGAAGTCCTATACCTGCACCGCAAATTTGTTGAACAAGTGGCTTAGAACGACACAGGCATTTGAATCTTATTCAGTGGGCAAAACCACATCACACTGCCACAAAGAATTCAAAGAATGGGATGCATGGCGTAGTCCGCGATTGCTATTAAACATTACATTCTAACGCGTTCTAATAAGGTTACAACTCTTTGTCCACTGTGACTGCTCTTCTGGGAACTGAACAGAATCAGCAGAATCCACAAGTTCGAGGACATTGCTCCTGCATTAAACTGAGATAGGCAGGATTTCGGCACAGATCGACGCTTCTTGGACAGTCTGAGGCGTCCGTCATGGGGTTTAGTCGGTCGGAACAGCCTAAACATAGACCTTGAAGGTGCAGTACCTTTGAAGATCTTCAACCACTACCTGACGTTACAGTCGACGCAGTTGATACGTCCGGATTTCCTTGATCGGAGCATCGACCGCATGTCTTCGGGCACTTCTCCAACATGAGCTGCCTGTAGAGGCTGTCGTTGCAGAGCTGTGGATGAAGTGGACAGTCGGACAGGCCTGATCGAGGATTCACAGAGTCCACGCAGTCTAGACACAGAAGATTGGGGTCTACAACGAAAGCGTTGAAGAACTGGAAATCCTGATGAACGCACCGTTCGACTCCGCTGGAGGATTGCTAGTACCAGGAGTTACGGCGTTGTCTTGTTGTTGATCCGGGCATTTGCCGCAGGTTCTCCGGCACTGCTCGGCCATCAGCAACAGATATCGTGCGTCGTTACAAAGGTGCGAATTTTGCGGACAGTCCGACTCTCCACTGCGAGGGTTTGTCTTGTCTTTGCACTCCTGGTTGTCTGAAAAATGAAAACGATAAAGGCAAAGGGATGCGTTATTCAATCGCTGTCCGGGATGTGCCACGCATTTATACTTCTACGGATGTTTGAATGTATTGCGATCAGTAGGCATATATGCCTACTACTGCCTACTACTATAAAATTCCTAGAGCTAGGCGAATTTTGATTCGAAAAAATCGCTGGAGGGATTACAACAAGCGCGTCATCTAGATAGTGTGTGGTGCTACAGTTACAAAGTCTAACGCTCTCATAACTGCATATACTGCTTACCTCTGCTCAGCTACTTGAGGGCACCTCCGGTGCATTGAATTAGAGGAAATGGTTACTTTGGGTGGTAAGTGGATGACCTCATCCAAAAAATAGACAATTGCTGCCGTTGTGAAAAAGATTTTGGGTTCTTTCATGACACGAAGCTTCATTTCTAAAACCCACCTATCTAGATACCGTACAGCATTACTCGGGAGTTTGGGGGAGCTCCGTTTCCCCCACTAACAGCCCACCCAGGAGCGATGCGTCAATGGCGATTCATCGCGCGTGCGGCAGAGGCCGGCGGGCGCTCGGCGAAAATACTGTGTACTGTGTCTGTATCTGCAGTGTACCCTTCCCTTAGCAGTCATTTCGCTTAACAGTGATCCATCACCCTTTCAATCACCCCTTCCGTTCAGTCTGAACTCCTCTCTCAAGCATGTCAATTGTGTAATGAGTAATCGTGTCCAGCCCACAGCGGCAGCGGCGATATTTCTGTCGGTTTTGCTCTGTGGCTGCCTAATAATAAAAATAAGAGAAGCATCTGTTTTCGCTGTTGTTGTTACGTCCTCAAATGTTAATGTTATCCAATAATAAATCGTAGTAATAAACGGTGATCCAAACGATGAATAACGTAAGGCAATAATTAGTAACTATAGATAAAAATATGTATATAATAATAAACAGCTAAGAGTATCTTCACCAAGATGCTGCTTAACCGCATGGAGCGTTGCTTGGATCAATATCAGCCAGTGGAGCAAGCAGGGTTTCGCAAGGATTTCTCCTGCATGGACCAGACTGCAGGAGAAATCCTTGCGAAGTCTCACAGCTCATCGAGGGGAGCCGCGAATACCACCTCCCACTTGTCCTTGTCTTCGTGGATTACAGGAAAGCGTTCGACTCTGTGGAAATCAACGCCGTTTTGAACGCACTTGTGCACGCTGGTATACCATCGCCCTACATCCGACTTCTCCACGAATGCCTCTCGAACACATCGACTACCATCCAGCTGTTCGATCGAAAGCTTAAAATTCCTATCGGGAAAGGAGTACGGCAGGGAGACACGATTTCTCCCAAGCTATTCACAGCGACACTCCAGGATGCCATGAAAGACTTGAACTGGGACGATAAAGGCTACCTTGTCGACGGTAAACGGATCAGCAACCTTCGCTTCGCCGACGATATTGTTCTCATCTCTACCAGCACGGCAGAAGTCGAGGAAATGCTGAGCGAGCTCAATGTGGCAGGTATGAAGATTGGATTGGACAGGAATATGTCCAAAACACAATTTATGGTCAACCAGTGGTGTGACACGGGACTCGTAAGGTTAAATGGAGTCGCTCTACAACAGGTCGACTCCTACGTCTATCTGGGAAGAGAGCTGAACATGGATAACGACCTCGCTCCTGAAATTGCCCAGCCTTGAGTTTGATTCGCGAAGTCACCGATTAGGTCAAGGATGCCGGCCTCAGGGCCTCGATATTCAACGCCTCTGTGCTGCCTGCGATGTGTTACGCGACGGAAACCTGGCCCGACAACAAGACAATCGCCAGAGCGATGCAAACTACGCATCGTGCACTGGAGAGATGTCTTCTAAGGACAAGCCTTCGTCAGCAATGGCAAGAAGGCCTACGAAGCTCGGAGCTACGGGAGAAATCGCAATTAGCAGACCCGTTGCAGTACATGAAGAAGTCGAAATATCGCTGGTCCGGACACCTGCTTCGACGAAAGGACGATAGATTGAGTCTCCGTGTCACAGAATGGCTCCCGAGAAACCATAAGAGACCACTGGGACGACCGCCAACGCGATGGGCAGACTCATTCTCAAGATCTTTCAGAGAGCGGAGTCTGCCTCACTGGATGCAAACAGCCAGAGATCGAGCGGTCTGGAAGAGTTGTGGTCCCCGCTGAGAAGACCTCCAGCCGACAAAAGGACCATCAAAGTATCAAAGTAAGTAAGTAAGAGTATCAACAAATAATAATAGCATGCGGTAATGAATAACTACCTTATATATAAATAATAATTAACAATTGAGTGGGGGACAACCCCAGGAGGTGCGGTGGTCTTGGCCAGCACGTCGGCTCCCTTTTATCTTCAAGCTGACGTCGTCCCGGTATAGTGTGAGGGACAACCGCAGGAGGTGTGGAGGTCTTCGTCAGAACGTCGGCTCCTTTGATCTTGGTGCTGACAACGTTCCAGACTAGTGGAGGGACAACCGCTGAAGGGGTGCAGGTCTTCACCAGAACATAGGCTCCTCTTTACTCGTTGTGCTGCCGACGTCCTCAGGATGACTGCAGGACGACCGCTGCACAAGAGGAAGTCTTTGCGAGGATGTTGCGCAAACGACCCCAAGTGCCCTGTGCTCGTCCTCCCGTTTTCGGGACGTCGTCCGGTGTTGCGAGGGTTCACCTGTGCTTGTGCTGGAGTCGGTCTGCAAAACTCTCAGAGTACAGGCAGAGACAATCCCTGTCATTAGAGCTCCTAACCACTCCATGGGCACGCGAGGATCACCCTATAGAACCCATCCCAGGGGAGGGAAGCCCTACTGACTACCCCTATCCATGAATCGTATTGCCTGCTCCCACGTATTGATGGAGCTTAAACTGCCCGCCTCTCCTTCGCTGCCTGCCACCCAACTCCGCGTCTTCTCCGGAAGAATTCTCCTTGAAGCGAATACCATACACAAGACGAGGATAGAGCAGTAACGGAAATCCTCTAGACAGAAATCCTCCTCGGTATTGAACGGAATTCCCAGAGAACGTGGGTTGAGCGCATAGCTCACTAGACGCACGGCCCTCTCTTGGTGCTGTTACCCCGTAGTGAGCCGCGATGCAGTATTGCAGAACTGGGGCGCCACGATGGCCATCCGGCAGGATGGAAGTATAGACGAGGGAGTGGCTGACTTCGCCGCTGGAGCGCAGGGACGATCGAATAGCGGAGCAAGAAGGGCCGATCGACTGTCGACGTCAGCCATTTTCATGTGCCTCGGGCCGGTCAAAATGCCTCACCGGCAAGCCACCGTGGGAAACAGGGCGTCCGGCCGATCTCAGGAGAGGAGCGATCGCACGGTCGCCACAGAATGCGTATTTGGCCTATACATACTTACTTAGATACTTAGACGGCTCGTCTTCACTGGTCGTGCGAGCCCCAACGCAATCGCCATTCGTTTCTTTCTCTCGCAATCGTCATCCATGATGTTCGTATAGCTCGATTGGAACGACGACCACGACGGTCAGCCGATTCTGAATTTGAATTTGGCAACAACGCTGCCTTTCGATGATTCCGACGAACACATCTGACCATCTCGTTGGAGGTCTTCCTCGAGGACGCTTGCACCCTATTGGAATCCACTCCGCTGTTCTTCTTCTCCAGGGGTCGTCCGTGCTTCGCATCATATAACCGGCCCATCAGCTTCATCTTCGATGTGTATTCCGCCGGGTCCCTTAGGCGCCTTTTATACTCGCGCCGCCGCGCGGCGCGGCGTGATGATTGACATAGCTATCGATTTTTCGCGCCGCCCGGCGGCGCCGCATCGCTTTCATACTCCGCCACCTCAAAACACCACACTTGACGGAATTTTGGGTTACGGTATTCGGCGAATCGCGCCGCTGGAGGGAAGGACGCGGCGCGGCGCGATCAGCTGCGGCAGACTCGATGTGGAGTGGGAGATTCACCACCGAGATGAATCATTTTGCTATGTACTCCTTGTTTTGGCTCCTCAACTAACAAAACAAAGAAGGTGTAGCAAAATGGTAACACTATTGCACTTTCAGGACTCCAGAGGTCGATGAGAGGTCGAAAAGGTTTTTTGACCAAACTTCTCCAGGGGGTGGGGGGGGGGGTGTTATTTAGCCACGAATCTGACATCCGTTTTCAGTGACCATTACCTTAGTCACCCGTCTCTTTCGTAACTTAGGAAGGGGATGGAGACCTGTAGACATTCATGAAGTTTTACCTACTACGCTAAAGGTACGTTCAGTGAACAATGACCACGGAATGGCAATACGAGAGAGATTTCTGAGCGATTCTCGACAATGAGTACCCTCCAGCAATTTTACTTTTGAACCTGCACATTTGCAAAATAAAGAGTCGCTTAGTGCCATATGCATTGCAGGGGACTCGAATCAATACCACACTCACCAATTTCTTTTGATTTGAATTTGAGCAGACGACTTCGACCCCAGCTTTAAGAGAGGATTCGTCGTTCCCCACGGGATTTCCACCACTAACATTAGCCAGATGCATTGCATTCCGCTGATCGGCCAGACGAATTCTTTCTGTTTTGGTTCTTCAGTGACTCATGGACCATCTCTTCCGTCGTCCTTCATGGCCACGGAACGTAGTACGTAGAAGTTGGTCGCAGCGCGTCGCTGACGCTCCCCTTTCTAACTACAATCGCGCAGCGGCGGGAGTATAAAAGGCGCCTTAGTCGTGACATCGTGCGTAAGTCGATTGTGAAGGCCAGCTCGGTGTTGCGATAACCTGCTGAACTTGAGAAGACATCTTTCGAGCGCTCTGTGAGACTATACGCAAGGACTTTGACGTGGACGCAGTGTTAGCCCACGTTTCGGCTGCGTAGCAGAGCGCTGGGAGGATGGTTGAATCGAACAGGTGGGCGCGTAGATCGGGATCCGAGAGTTGGTCGGTGGCCTCTTTGAGCGATCCGTAGGCCGACCACGCAGCCTTCCCCTTCTTAATAGTTCACGTTGATGGAACGGCCCAGGTAGACGTATAATGTTGTTTCCGTCGAAGGGCAGCCACCAATGTTGGTCTGGTCTCCTTCGCACCAGGCGTTCTTCATGAACTGTGTCTTCTTCCGGTTTATGCGCAGTCCGATTTTCATCTCTGCTTCGTTCAGTTCCTTCAGCATCGTCTCTGCTTCAGCGGTAGTCGTCGAGAAGATGACGACATCGGCAAAACGAAGATTCGAAAGGAATTTTCCATCCACACAAATCCCCTTTTCGTCCCACTCGAGCGACTTCATCACCCACTGCAAGGCGGCGGTGAACAACTTTTGCTAGATTTTTCGCCTTGTCGAACGCCCTTGTTAATGGAGATGTTGATGGGTGTTGAAACATTTGGCCTATACAGTAAGAAAACTAAATCCAAGAAAAAAGAAAACTAAAACAAAACTACCAAATCAAACCCTATTGAAAAACTTCGGCATGTATGTCACTTACCCAGATTAGAAGCAGGCTGGGCAGGTTCAGGCTTATCCTGAGAACCAGAAGGCTCGTCGACATTGAGTCCAATCTGAACAGCGAACAAATTTTTGATTTCACCGACAGATACTATTTTCGTTTCAAACTGAACACTTTCCATATCAAATTCAACATATCTAAAGTTGAGACCTATATCATGTGAAAAAGCTCGAAACACTGATTACAGATATGTGGACGGTGACGATGGATTTGCCAAACGGAACTACTTTGAGCGAATTTGAGTTCTGGCCACCGAAATTTCGCCTTGTCAACCACACATCAGAAGTGCAAAATGCGAATACGACGGCTATAGTCAAGCAAGCTCTCGATCACTGCCTCAGTAGTTTGTCGACTTGACTGAGGTGTATGGTGGTCAACCGATCGTCACATTCCGAAGCTCACCTTATACTCATCGCAGCAGACCTCACCTTCCGGGGCTAGGATGCAAGAGTGCTGTGCAGGGCATTTTCCATCTTGGCAGGCTTGAAAACCGTCAACATTCAATATTAGCTGTGTGTCCTAAGAGCGACATGGCACTTACGTCCTGCTATTGGTACTTTGCAGTACTGTAGCTGACAGAAGACCCCGACGTTGAATAATCCGACGACGGACAGAACTCGCAATAACATGGCTTAACCGCAGAGTGATGATGAGGACGTGAGGCTTTTTCAACAGAGTCGCGAAGGTCAGTTGTCTGTTCAAATTCTGACTTTCGAAATGACGTCGGGGCTCGATCTAGTACATGCTTGAGTCGAGCCGTGACAGCCCTTTTCCTACCCTGTCCTTTTCCTCACCGTTGCTGGAACAGATGTAGCGGACGGAAAGCTGAGTAAAGTCGGTTGGAGCCCCCGACCTACATAATCCTAATAAGAAAATACCTTCCGCCTAACAAATTTATTGATTCATTTATTTGGACATGTAAATGATTACAATTGCACGCAGCGAAAGAAAAGCAAAAAAACTACAATATGACTATACTTACTTATTAGGTTGGTGCATAAGTTCTCGGACATTTGGGGCATGAAATATTTATTATCACAACATACGAACAACAATATCAAATCATTTGAAGTAACCACCCTTTGCATCAATTGTCTTCCGCCAACGTGCTGGTAAGTCATGGATGCCTTTTCTCCAAAACGTGGCCGGTCGTGATTCGAAAAATGTGAGCAGTGCCTCCTTGACATCCTCTCGGTTCCTAAATTGCTGGCCGTCCAAATAGCGTTGAAGGCTTGAAAACAAATGATAATCAGAAGGAGCGAGATCTGCTGAGTAAGGTGGATGTGGAAGAACGGCCCATCCGCAGTCCGCCAACTCAGCCGCCGTCGCTCTAGCAATATGCGGTCAAGCGTTGTCGTGTTGAAAATACACCTTCACTTGCTCTCCTCGTGTGGTTTGAAGGTGGGCCCTCAACTTCCTCAGTTGGTTGACGTAAACCTCTGCCGATACTGTTATCCCTTCGTCCAGCAGCTCCCAGTATTCTACGCCAAGAACGCTCCATCAAATGCATAGCATCACCTTTTTCACGTGAAGGTCGGGTTTCGGAACGTCCTCTGCCTCTCCAGTTGCGTCAACCCACTGTGCACGCCGGTGATGATTAGAGTAGAGTGTCCACTTCTCAGCCCCGGTGACAAGGTTGTCCAGCCGTCCGTGGGTACGTCTGAGGGTAAGGAAAGACAGAGCGACATCGGCTCTGCGATCCATGTCATGTTGTGTCAAGTCGTGAGGTATCCAGCGACCCAATTCTTGCACCTTGCCAATTGACTTCAATCCTCGAACGATGTTGAGTGACTAACACCAAGAGTGCTTGATAGTTCGCGAGTGGTTTGCTATGGATCCGCTTCCACTCTACTTCGGAGGCCATCCAAATCCAGTTCATCGGGCGCCCTTCTCGTTCATTACCTTCAACGGAGAATTCACCAACTGCAAACTTCGAGAACCACTGGTACACAGTACTTCGAGCAGGAGCACTGTCGTTGTAAACGTCCTTCAGGCGACGATACGATTCGTTGGCATCGAGGCCAGATTGATGCAGGAATAACATGACGTGCCGAATATGCGTCTCAGTTGGGATGAATTGTTTAGCCATAATAGCTGACGTTAACAACGCAGAAGTAAATGTTAGGAACAGTTTTGTAGCCCTTTCCTTTCTCTATCGATCGATCATTTACGCGTTGATACATGTGAGAAATTTGGCGGGAAAATGCGCTTTCAACTCAGGAGGGATCAAATGTCCGAGAACTTATGCACCAACCTAATATTTACTTACTCCCCATTAACGGAAGTCGGGTTTGAGGGCGTCCTTGTAGCCAATGCGTCACTGTGGATGCCATGGAGTGGCAAGAGTCATGGACAAAGTTCTGCCGTGCCAAACGATCCAGAGCGATTTCGTTCGCACGCTCTAAACACAAGCCTCGTTCACTCAAGTCGTCTTTTATTTGTTTTATCCACGTCTTCTTCGGTGCATCACGCTGGACTTTCCATTCGCTCGGTCTGGTTCTCTGCAACAGTTTGTTGGATATTCGTTGAGCTGCCATTCGACGTACGTGTCCAAACTACTTTAGCCTGCACTTTCGGATTTCCGCAGTGGGCTGATAGCAGCAGGACTTTCGGATATTGTCGTTTTTAATCCGATCAGATTTTTAAGTGAGACGTTTAGTATACGTCTGAGGCACCTCATGTGGAAGCCCTCCAGCTTCTGCAAATCTGCAAAACTACAACACGACTCATAAGAACTATGAAGTTTTCGAAAAAGTTCTACGGCAATGCGGAATTTTTTTCAAAATGTTATTGCTTTACTTGTATACAATTCCAATGTACAAAGCAATCACCGTTGACATCGTCAACCTTCTCCAATCTAATAGGCAGATTACGAATTGCCTTCTTGTAGAATTGAGGCGCATGTGCCTCGAATAAAAAAAGAAGGAAAGAAAATAGAGAATAAGAAATTCACCTCAGTTCGGCGAATGCGCTGAGTGGGGAAGTACCTCCCACCCATGCTCTTGCAACTTCTGGGCCTGATTCATCAACGAGGGAGTCGATAACTCGCAACCACAATATAATCTAAATGGCTTCTTCCCAGAAACTTACCGGCAGTTGTGATTCACGAAGGTGTGAAGGATGCGGCGCCGGTAAGCTGACGGCTGTTGCGCATTGGCCGCAGCCACCCAGCCATCGCGCAAATGGCGGTATAGTGGCACTCGCAACAGCGAAAATCCAGCGGAATTGCACTATTTCGACGTTTGTTTTGGTTTTCGACGCCTTTCGAGGCCACAATACTCTATAGAAAGGAGTAGCACCTATAGCAAAGCATAAAGTTGGAGAATGCTGTGGATTTAAAGAGGTGCATCGTCGCTAAGTGGGCAGAAATCCGAAAAGATATGTCACAAGGGTTACAGAGTTAGATGACAATTGAAAACATGAATCACATGCTATTCTAAAGAGAGATAGAGGAGGAACTACCATTTTGTAGATCATTTTAGAATCATAGAATTAGTTATTATCATCGTGGTGCTCTCGGGTTACGGGTCTGATTTGAAAGTTCGATGCAAGACAGTTTTTAGTAATACATATCTGTAATATGCTGAAATGCTTTGCTAGAACGAGCCTCACCAACTTCTTCATTTCACGCTATCGCGTGCTAGAGTACCCCAATGAGTCCTCCTTGCTCGAAGTTCACGAATAGGTTCATTTCTGTCGCCCTGGGTTTTACCGATGAAGTCAGACGAGCGCGTGGTTGGACTCCTTGACGTTCCTTTTACCTTCTTGTGCTCTTGAGATGCATGCTTTACACTTTCTGAGCAAAACATGGAAACAGTAATGGGCGGGCAAAGATAAAGAACAACGGTGGCCTTAAAACCAGCGCTTCAAAAGAAATACAGTGCGTTTCAAAAGTATGTAGCCACCTTAAATTCAAAATTTTCTCGTTTCGCGTTCGTTTTTACGAGCTAGCGTTAGCAGCATTGGATTCCCCGTAGACGAAAATAGCTAGATTGCTCTTTCCAGAAAAAAGCTTGATCTCCGGCAAAAACTAGGCGTTTTTGAATTTTTTGTTTGTTTCAAAAGTATGTTCAAAAGTTCAAAAGTACGAAGTGTTCCAGAAACTTGTTAGTAGCATGCCTTAGTAGCATGCATAGCAGGGTATTTGATGTAATAAGAAATAACGGTGGTCCAATTGACTATTAATTTTTAACAAAAATCGTATTTTTTGAGAATGGCTACATACTTTTGAAACAAACAAAAAAATTCAAAAACGCCTAGTTTTTGCAGGAGATCAGGCTTTTTTCTGGAAAGAGCAATCTAGCTATTTTCGTCTACGGGGAATCCAATGCTGCTAACGCCACTTCGTAGAAACGAACGCGAAACGAGAAAATTTTGAATTTAAGGTGGCTACATACTTTTGAAACGCACTGTAGCATTCTCAGTCAATGCGAATTCTTAAACGAAGCTCAAAGACGATGCAATGACAGCAGTGATATATCCAAGAACAAGCTTCAACTTAACTGGTGAAGCAAGAGAGAAAATCTCGCAAAGAATGCCTCTGGCATTCGTCGGACTACTCTTGGCAAAGAGCCAAACTCGCCGCCACTGGATCAGACAGCAGTGGAACGATACCGATACTTCACCGAGTCGTTTATCCGACGCTCCAGTCGGGTAACCATTACAACGGTTTTCACCGGAAACATGCCACGCCGCGCTATGATGAATCGGCACGTGGCGGTTTCGCGGCAACTTCTGTCGTTGGCGGCCGGTAAATCGTTGAGGAATCTGTACCCTTACGAGACATCTTTGTGACATGTGGACGAACGTTAATATAGAGAAAATAGCCATTCTTCCGTCCTGGGCCAGATTAATCAACGAAGAAGTCGATAAATCGCTACCACAGATTCACATAACCGGCTCCTTGCCAGGAACTTACCGGCCCTTGTGATTCACGAAGGGCGCGGTGAAGGATGCCGCGCATGCGTCCGACTATGCTTGGCAGCGCGCCCAGCTCGTTGCTACTGGGTCAGACATTAGCAGTAGAGCGCTACCGTACTTCACCCAGTCGTTCTCCGACGCTCCAGTCGGGTAACTATTATTAATATTACAATATTACAATATTACAATATATATGTATATGCATATGTATTACAATATACAATATGTAATATTACAACGGTTTTCACCGGAAACATGCCACGCCGGGCTCTGATGAATCGGCACGTGGCGGTTTCGCGGCAACTTCTGTCGTTGGCGGCCGGTAAATCGTTGAGGAATCTGTACCCTTACGAGACATCTTTGTGAGATGTGGACGAACGTTAACATAGAGAAAGTAGCCATTCTTCCGTCGTGGCCCGGATTCATCAACGAGGAAGTCGATAAATCGCTACCACAGATTCACCTAACCGGCTCCTTGCCAGGAACTTACTGGCCCTTGTGATTCACGAAGGGCGCGGTGAAGGATGCCGCGCATGTGTCCGACTATGCTTGGCATCGTGCCCAGCTCGTTCCTACTTTGTCATACATTAGCAGTAGAGCGCTACCGTACTTCACCGCGTCGTTTAGCCGACGCTCTGGCCGGGTAATCGTTACAACGGTTTCACCGGAAACCAACCACGTCGCGCTTTCACGAATCGCCGTGCGTGGCGGTTTCGCGATAAGTTCCATCGTTACCAGCCGATAAAGCGTTCATGAATCCAGGCCTTAGTCGTTTCTAGTGCGCAGTTTGGCTCAACTGTTGCAGTTCGACAGTGTAGTCGTTCGCAGACGCTGTGGTGTCGGAACTCATGGTGGAGCAACCTCTTGTAGTCCCACCAACAGCACAGCATTACCTTCCTCTGGTGCTGGTCGAACTTTGATAGCTTCGGAAGTGGTTCTCCTTGGGGGAGCCACTGGAGCTTCCGGACAAGGTTGGCGTAGAAGGCGTATGACTCAGTCTTCAAGACTGAAGTTTTTTTTCCTAAAGATTTTAATAAGGAAGCGAAGAAGAGAGGCTGAACGATGCTCAGATGCAACGACCTGTACGAGTCATGGAGATCGCGGGGCACCAAAGTCAATTCAGGATCAATATTGCTTCCATTCCCCTAACAAGGGAAGCCCATGAACTTCTCCCAAAGATTCTCAACGAGACCTACGTGACGCTGTAGGGCATGAGACGAGAAACATAGAAGTGTTTTTCGTTTTTGCTAAGGGCCACTTGGTGGTCCGAAAATGGCGAAAACTGTCGCAAGGCAATCCCATGAGGTTGCAGGGATGCCGTCCACCAGCAGTACCGATTTGGCCGAGTGGGTAGTGTTGAGGACTTGTGAGCACGAGGTCGGGGGTTCGGATCCAGGCCTATGAAAATTGCTGCAGTGGGTTTGCATCTTCTGTCCCTATAACTCGGGGATGCGCCATGATTTCAATATTTGCGTATTGCGCTGGAAAAGTTCAGAATACGTACTCCTAAACAGTATTGAAGAATTCCTGATTTATTGCCATCGGTCATCGTTGGCCTGGGTCCTGCTGCTGACTCGCCGCTAATGGAACCGAAACGGTCTGGGAGCGGAACCGAACATGGATCGATTTCCCTTAACTTAAACTGCAGCGTCAACCACTTTGTCAAGCTGGACCTTTAAAAATTGGCGCAATCAAATGGCGTATACACTTTATTCTTGGCAGTTCCGTAAACAATTCGAGTTCACTATGTCCTAGAAGCATCACTGTTGCGGCTTCTGAAGAAACACACAATCAGGTGCAATATCCGCATGTCTTCCGGCACTGTTGTCGCATCAGATTGACGTACAGTGGATTCTTACAGTATGACGCTACTGCGGCGCAGTTTGACACTCCCGTGGTGGGGTGCACGAGATCTTGACATCCTGAAATACGAATTGGATAAATAAATAAAATACAATACATAAATGAAGCTGAAAAAATCGCAGAAGTCGAAAATTGTAAATCAATTTGAATGGAAAACGCCGTGCATTCTGCTTTTACACGATGACTTGGAAGTGACTGCAATGTCTGTCTGGCTTATAAGATACAGATTGGGGTCGAAAATTGCATTAGACGACTATTACGATCCCTCAATACCTTAGTGTTATTCAAACTAGAGCAATGCTAGTAAAACGGTCATTATTTTTGCGGCGACATGTCAGAAGGCTTTGTCCCAAAAGTCTTCTATAAGGTGATTGATACATTATCACCGCACACTGGCTAGCTTATTCGCGCCATCTACATCTTGAGCGCTGAAGTTTGCCCAAAAATCGATAATCGATCGATCGACACCAGATGGCTGGTCAGTATGGTTCACTTGTATCTCATTGCACGCCTGTCCGTCGGCCGTCATATCGACATGGTCGATTGATGGAATCCGTACATATGTGAGCTATCAGCGCTTGAGCGGTCATTAATTTTGCGCGGACAGATATGCAGACAAACGGACGGGCCAACCTATTTATATAAGGCATGCCCATTATTTTTGCCATGCCATGACCATGTGAGGAGGCTTTGGCACAGTATGCTGTCCAGCTTATTTGCGTCATTCCCAACTCTAGCGCTGAAGTCTGCCGTAAAAATCGATAATCGATCGATCGATATCAGACTGTTGACCAGAATGGTTCACTTGTATCCCATTTTAAGCTTATCTATCGGACGTCATGTCAGTTTACATCAATATTAGTCATTTGGTAGCATCCGTACATATGTGGGCTGTTAGCGCTCGGACGGCCATTAATTTTGCGCGGACAGACATATGGACAAAAGGACGTATTAACTTGTGTGCAGCTCAATGACTTCAATGCATGCAGTGAGTGCTGGTGTTGTTCGCGAGGAATCGCTGCATCTGTCGGCGATGATTAATTTACTTGGCATGCGCCAAGTACTCTACCTTCGCGTGGTATCGTCGGGCATTCAGAATCAATGCTGATGTCGCGTATAGGTTGAAGAGGGGAGAGGGTAAAGCTAGACAGCAGTCAGAGAGCGTTCCAGGTTCAAATAGCTGCTCCCAATAACGCCACCCTAGGCGGAATTATGCACCCTGAGGAGATGATAGTGAAACGGCCGTTATTTTAGCGACAACCACATGAGGAGAATTTGTCGCAAAATTCGACAGTAGTCGATCGACTTTTGGATCGAATATTTTCCAGTGGCCAGCTAATTTATGCGATCCTCAACATTAGATGTGAAGTCCGGGCAGAAATCGATAATATCGACCAGCACCTGATGGCCGATCAATATTTTATGCTTGTAAAGAATCCCATCCATTGGCTATCATATTTGCCTATATCATTACTGGTCGATTGGTGGAATTTGTACAGTTACATGCGCCTTGCATAGCGCGAGTGGTCATTAATTTTGCGTGGATAGACGTACGGACAAACGGACAGGTTGGTTCTTTTGCATGTGGTGAAAGGATAGATGCATACCTGTTGTTGATGTGGAACCGGTGCATCTGTTGCACGTCTTCGGACACTGTTGAGTCATCAGATTGTAGTATACGTTGTTGTTACATAGATGGGCCAGTCGAGGACAATCGGATTGGCCCGTCGTCGGATGCACCTTGTCAACGCAGCTCACTGGAGCTGAAATTCAGAATTGATTGCTGTTCCTTTAAGCAGGATTTGCCTACTGAGGTGCTCACACAGAGATGTCTTCCGCATCAGAATATCAGGGACCACAAAACACCCATTCAGTCAGCTGTTGGACACAGAGATTCTGCAAAAGTGCGGCACATTGCGCTGCAGAGATCGCCATCTATAAGCCAGAACACCCTTTGAGAGATGCATGGCGTATTCTCAGACAAGGAGTCCGAATGGTGTCCTCGCGCTATGTGAGAAGAGATGTCTAACCACGGGACACTACATCTTCTAACCCAGAACATCCACGCATTCAAGCAGGTTTCGGAGAGGACACGATGAATCTCATATCAGACAGATTCAGGAGATTGGATGGTGAAGCAGAACACCTTCAGCCTCCCCCCCCCCCCCCCTCCACCCGCCAACTAGGATCGTTCCAGGATGCCCACCTACGCAACGGCCAGACATTTTCCTGCAAGCACTCAACGATATTTGAAGTCTCTATAGCGACTGCAACCCAATGGCTCTCTCTCTGTGCCTCACGAGCAAGTAGGACCCACTAGGCCATTCTGGCACACGTCTGGGATTCAACGTTGCCGGCAATCTTACGAGGACGCTGCCAACCAACAACAACGAGAACCTTTCTCGAGTCAGATAGCATTCAGTGCCCGACTTGAGCAACTACTTTGAGGGTTTTCGTTTCCCTTAAGTGCGGATGGCCCGCTGGGCTATTCTGACACGCGGAAGGGGCCTAATGTGAGTAATTGGACCATTTCACGAATCTGAGCAGCATTGGGAGGAGGGAGCACGCCAGCCAATCAGGGACCACTAAGTGGGATCCAGAGAGTATGATAGATGCTCTGATTGGCTGGCGCGTGCTCGGTCAGTGTTCTGCTAGGTCCTGATTGGCTGAGGCTCTCCAACCTTCTTTTACTGCCCACATTAACGACATGTATCAAATTATTGCATAAGGCTTACCTGCCGTTGTTGCGGTGGTTACGTCGCGAGTTCCAATCTGAAAATTGAACAATGGCAGGGATTCAATTTCCCAATCGATCGATCATCTTGGCGACCTTTCTGGCACTGGTCGTTGATATGGCCTACATAGGGAGGGGAATGTGCCGGCCAACCACAATCAATCGCGCTGGCTGAATACGCTTAGCCAATAAGCCAATTCAGGGAACAGTTACACGCTGCTTCTAGGTGGCACACCCTTCGATATGTCCAGGTTAGTCCGATGCATGTTTTGCCCACAGCCATGTAGGCTACATTAACGACTAGTACCAACACGAAAGGTTTACGAGTCGGCAAAGCTGGTGCTCAGAACCAGAGCCTCTGGTCAGCGGACTGCACGCCAGTCGCCCATTCGTACCGCTCTTCCGTCAGAGACCGACCTGTGTGCTGTCGCAGCAGACCTCTCCTGTGGAAGTCTTGATGCAACGGTCCGAAGTCGATGGGCATAAGCCGGAGATGCACGCTAAACCGTTTCGAGTGGTCAGAAAGGGAGCAAAAAGCGCGAAGAAGAGGTCAACTTACGTCCCGACGAGGCGACTTTGCAGTACTGCTCCTGTGCTCCGACGTACCACACACAGAGGCACATCCAGAAGAGCGCGCGGAGAGCCATTCCAGCAGAGAACGGAATGCAGACGACGACTCATTCGATACCCGGTTTTAAACCGACTTTGAAGGTGCAAACAGCTGTGCTAGCACTGTGCCCTCTCGTTAGGATGGCGTCGGCCATCGGTCGTGGAGCAGCCCTTCTCAACCATTGAAAAGCCCTTCTCATGCAAAGCTCCTGTCGCTGAACCACCGTCGTTCAGAAGCGAAGAGCTCGTTTGAACGCTTAAGAGCGGCGGCGCGGCTTTAGGTGCTCACAAGTCCGCAGTAGAATGATGCTTGTATAGCATTTTCGTGTCAAATTGCACACTCTTCTAAGCTGGCCTATGAGCATTGAAATCAAAGCCAACTCTTCCAGATCAAAACGACCTTCGTGGAGCTTAAACTACAGACTTTCCCGGATGCTTAACTAAAATTTGATATGACATTTTTTGAAATTTTCTAGTTCAACTGCCCCAATAAGAATAAAAATTTTATCAGATTTAAATTTTTTGACTGATAACTTAAATATTGTTTGAAAGCGCAGCAATAAATCGCACCATGATGCACTCGAAAAGCTCGAGGAGGTTTCTATTTGATTGATAGTGTTAGTGATGCTTACATGAAGCATCTAAGGGAGGATATGGTGCCTTTTGTAGTTGTTTTTTGTATCGTTTACAGGTGTGAAACTCCATGCAAACAAAAATTCTGCTAACACTCGAATAAAAATCGGGACGTTTCAGACAAGGGCATGGCGCAACCTTTTTTGGCACACTAGAAATGGCCGCCTTGTGCTTTTTATGATTTGAGAATTTTATAAAAGCTCACGAGGGCTACTATGGGACCCGTCAACTCCAAGAAAGATAAATCAATACTGTTCATGTTAAACATTTTTCAGAAATTTTGAAGACATCGCCGAACAATCTAGCTTCAAACTACCGTCCTATAAGCTTAACATCAGTATTTTGTAGAACATTCGAAAAAATTTTGAAGGCAGAATTAGTGAAGTACATTGAGACAAATGGGATTTTACCTGAGAACCAACATGGATTCAGAGTCAAACGGTCAACAGAGATATCCATGTTGTCTGCCTTAAATGACTGGACCAAAGCACTTGATGCAAACAATGATATTGATATCATCTACCTCGACTTTAGCAAGGCGTTTGACAAAGTACCGTTTAAAGAATTGGTTCAAAAACTTCAAACTGTTGGAGTGCATCATCGAATTATTGCGTGGATAAAAGGTTTTATCACGAACAGAACCTTTCAAGTGAAGGTCAACGATTCCTTCTCAGATACGTATACGGTGACCAGTGGAGTACCTCAGGGTGGGGTATTATCACCAGTTCTCTTTATTATCTACACTTCCGACCTACCAGACCAGATAGACAAGTTCAACGTGAAGTGTAGTATGTTTGCTGATGACGTAAAACTATACAAAAACATTAGCAAACCGGAAGATTGCTTGGCTTTGCAAGGCGCCATTAAAGAGATTGCTGATTGGTCTGACAAGTGGAAACTACCTCTATCTGCTTCAAAAACTAAACTTCTTCATCTTGGTAAATCGAGGACAGCAAGATACAACTACATGCTTGGTGGAACCCGTATAGTTAGTGTAGATACGTTACGAGATCTGGGATTTATCATTGACAAAAAACTCACTTTCACTGACCACTGTGAAGGCATTGCAAAGAGAGCTGAGAGAATTGTTTACAACATATTTAAATCCTTGTCTATAAAATCAGCACCACACTTTTTGATAGCTTATAAATCATATGTTCGCCCTGTACTAGAATACGGTACCACAGTTTTTAGTCCTCACTTGAAGAGCAGTACACAAAGGCTTGAAACAGTTCAAAATGGTTTCACAAGAAAACTCTGGATACGCTTATATGGGTATGACTACACCACCATACCTTCTGCCACTATTCGCAACAAAATTTTCAAAATCTCCAGTCTTGAGACTCGTAGGAAACGGAATGACCTGCTCATGATTTTTAAAATGATTACTGAACTGGTAGCTCTAAAGCTTGATGAGTTTTACACGCTACAAAATTCCAACACAAGAGGTAGTCAGAGGAAAATCCATTTCTCCAAGGCCAAGAGCTCCATCCGTGCTTCCTTTTTTTACCCAAAGGGCCGGCTCTGAGTTTCTAATATTCTCAAAAAAAAATATGCTCTCCCTAATTCAATAGCTCAGTTTAAAAGGCTCCTGGACAGGTATCTTCTAGAGTAGCTAAGTAGTTACTATGCGCTGTATTGTAGTGTTGTTTTTCTTGTTGTTGAATGTTTTGTATTTCACTGCGTGTAATTGTATCTATTTGCACGTCTAAATAAATAAATAAATAAATAAATAAATGACCGCCTTCCTGTTCTTTAAAACAGGCTATAAACCTTTGTTTTTTCCATAAAAAATAAGAGCTTTATAAAATTTCAAACGACGTGTTCAATTGTTGAAAAGGTGAGCAAAGGCTTCAAAGAATGTTGTACTAAAATTTTCTTCAAGTGAAAATTACTGTAACCTTTTTGGAGACTCTCGGTTTATGTAGAAGTATCTCAATTCGACTTGAAAGAATTCCATTTGATTTCAAAAGTATTAGGATTAGGCTTAGAAGAGTGCCTAATTTGATATGAGAATGGTATATATACCAATACTATAAGACCAGCAGAACCGTCTTGCTGTACAAGAAGGGAGACGTGCACGACATTGGCAACTATCGCCCGATCTGCCTGCTGTCCGTAGTCTACAAGCTGTTCTCTCGAGTCATCCTGAATAGGATCAGCAGAACGCTGGATGAAGGACAGCCACGCGAACAAGCAGGATTTCGGAGAGGATTCAGCACGATCGACCACATACACACCATTACGAAGCTCATCGAAGTGTCGCGAGAGTATAAGCTGCCGCTGTGCCTTACGTTCATCGACCTGAAGAAGGCATTCGACTCCGTCGAGACTGAAGCGATCATCGACGCCCTGCTCACTCAGGGCGTTCCTACTCAGTACATCAGAGTCCTTCGAGAGCTGTACAGTGGATTAACGTCCAAGATCTCTCCATTCTACAACGACGTCGTCATCGACGTGAAGAGAGGGGTTCGGCAAGGGGATACCATATCCCCGAAGCTCTTCAGCGCCACTCTCGATAACGTCATGCGCGAACTAGAATGGGAAGACATGGGAGTGAAGGTCGACGGCCGGAAACTACATCACCTTCGCTTCGCTGACGACATCGTGCTCATAACACCGAGCATCGGCCAGGCGGAGCGAATGCTGGCCGACTTCGATCGTGTATGTGGGAACGTTGGACTGCAGCTGAATCTTACGAAGACGATGTTCATGAGGAACGGACAAGTTCCTGATGCCCCGTTCTCAACCCAACGGAACGAACATCTCCGAATGCTCCAGCTACGTCTATCTGGGTCGCGAAGTCAATATGGCCAACGACCTAGCGCCGGAGTTGAGCAGGAGGAAAAGAGCGGCTTGGGAGCTTTCAAGAGCGTCGAAGAAGTCGCGAAGAAGACGAAGAACGTCCGACTCCGTGCCCACCTATTCGACTCTACCGTTCTTCCTGCCCTAACATACGCCTCAGAGACCTGGGCTATACGAAAGCAGGATGAACACTCGATCAGCGTCGCGCAACGTGGAATCGAGAGGACGATGCTTGGAGTGACACGACTCACGCAAGTGAGAGAAGGCCTTCGGAGTTTAGCTGACGACCCTCGACGTTCGAAGATCAGAGAAGCTGTCGCATGGGCCAAGTCGTCGAAAATTAGGTGGGCCGGCCACGTAATGCGCTTCGCAGACACCCGCTGGACGAGAGCCGTCACCGACTGGATTCAGCGGGATGTCAAGAGAACACCGGGACGCCCACCAACGCATTGCTCGGACTTCTTCGTGAAAGCCCTGAACGACCGATATGACGCTCTTCGTGTCCCTCGAGCGAGGAGGATCCATTGGAGCACTCTGGCACGCGACAGGGACGAATGGAGACGCTGCTGGCGCCCGCTCGAGCAAGTCGATGATCAACGGGACGACAGGTGATACAGGTGAAATACTCTCTAAAAAGGTTGGAATAATTTTTTGTACAAGAAAATTTTTGTATGACTTTTTTTGAACCTCAATAAGTGAACACTGTTTGAAATTCTATAAAATTCTCATTTTTTATGAAAAAAATAAAGATTCATAGCCTGTTTTAAAGAAAAGGAAGGTGGCGATTCTTTACTGCCAAAAAAGAGATTGTGCCATGCTTTCGCAAAATTTCGGTTTTCGTGGAATTTCACACTTACAAACGTTGCAACGTAGACAATTGTAGAAAAACACATATCCTAACTTTGATGCTTTGTGTGAGCAGCACTTACACTATCAATGAAATAAAAATCGCAACGAGCTTTTCGAGTGCATGGCGCAATCTGGCCTTTTAGTGCACAATATGATGGCACCTTTGTTGCGCTTTAAAACAAGATATGACCTTTTATTGTTTTCGAAAACTGAAAATTGTTTAAAACTATTACACTCATTCGGGCAGCTGAAGTAAAAAAAATTAAAAGGCTATTCTAGATTTTCCTTGAACAAAAAATTATTCCAACCCTCTTGAAGAGTCTATAGTTTAACCTATGAGGAGCTCATTTCGATAAAGAAGACGTTCATTTTGACTTCGGATGCATCAAGTCCGCTTAGAAGAGTGTCCAATTTGACGTAAAAAATGTTGTTGAGTTGATCAAAAAGTATTGATAGGGCTTTTATTTTTTATTTCTATATTCAGCATACAATGGAGATCACTCAACAGTATAATCACCTTCAGTTTAACTGTTTCCATGATGATCTTAGTTAGCACGGGCATTGGGGGAAGATCGCATATCCCTCCCTATCCCTCCCCTCCCCCCTTCCACGCTTCCCTCTGCTGCGGCCCTGATCCATTGCTGAACGGTGTCGATCCATGCCGATCAATATATCGATGCACACTCTGCTACTGTGCTGGTCCGTTGCTGAACAGTGTGAATCAATACCGATCGATATGTTGATACAGACACTGCTGTGCTGATCGATTGATGAACAGTGATGGTCAATATGAAGGATAAAGGACGGCGTTACTCAATCCCTTAACTCCAGAGGCCGGATTCATCAACAATTAACCCGTGGGTATGCGGGTGATAAGGGGTAGAGATAAGATAAGAGTCAGGTAGAGATAAAGCAAGAGTCAGAGACGCAGGCTTCATTGTGGGTATCTCGACCCCTTATATCCGCGGGTTAGTCGTTGATGAATCCGGTCCCAGGACGAGACTACCGCACTCGTGTCAAAATTGGCCACCCTGGAGTTCCCTCCTTTGCATAGTACGTGCTCTTTTCCACGTCAGTTATCGAAACCATTCATATTACAGGCCAGTTTCCCTACAAGAACCGTTTCTGTCTTCGTATTTGACAGCACTGAGTAGAGTAAAGGATAAAAGACGGCGTTAGTCAATCCCTTTTGGGATGCGCCACGCATTCTACTTCTACGGGAGGTCGTGGAGGCGATTTGAATGCGTATTTGGGCATACAATGACTTGCGGTGGCCGCCGGCAGCCGATGAACAAGTCAGCGCTCTATCCTTCCCTGACAAGTCTGGTACCAATTTCACCGACCCGGAGGGATGGAAGGCTTGGTTGGCCTGGGCAGGAAATCCGAACCAGGAACCTGGTATCGGGTGCACGCAGTCGCGCCTCCTCCGCCAGCGCTACACGCGTCCGTCGATCAGTACTGGTCGATACACCCATTGCTGCTGTGAGGACCCATGGCTGAACAGTGTCAATCGATACCGATCGATATATCGATACACCCGCTGCTGCTATGCTGATCCATTGCTGAACAGTATCGATCAATACCGATCGATATGTCGATATCCCACTGCTGATGTGCTGATCCATAGCTGAACAGTGTCAATAAAACTGATCGATATACACCCACTGTTGCTGTGCTGGCCCATGGCTGAACAGTGTCAATCAATACCGATCAGTATATCGATGCACCCTTTGCTGCTATGCTGATCCGTTGCTGGACAGCGTCGATCAATACCGGTCGATATATCGATACACCCGCTGCTGCTATGCTGATTCGTTGCTGGACAGTGTCGATCAATACCGGTCGACATCTCGATACACCCGCTGCTGCTATGCTGATTCGTTGCTGGACAGTGTCAATCAATACCGATCAATATATCGATGCACCCTTTACTGCTGTGCTGATCCGTTGCTGGACAGTGTTGATCAATACTGGTCGACATGTCGATACACCCGCTGCTGCTATGCTGATCCATGGCTGAACAGTGTCAATCAATACCGATCAATATATCGATGCACCCATTGCTACTGTGCTGACCCATTGCTGAACAGTATCGATCAATACCGATCGATATATCGATAACCCACTGCTGCTGTGCTGGCCCATTGCCGAACAGTGGCGATCAATACCGATCGACATATCGATACACTTTTATATTCAACCATTACGTCGTCGCAATAGAACTTCACATACTTATTTATTATTCATATTTATTTACTTTATTTCAAAGGAGTTGTCTGGTAGAATATCTGGGTGTCAAAGGCGGAAATAAGGCTTTCTAGAGCAGGCAATCTCTTGAGAATAACATCTTCATGGCAATTGTTCCTGATTCGAGCAATACACTGATTGCTCTGGAAATGCATTAAACGCAATATCCACATGTTCTCGGACATTGCTGTCGCATCAGATTGACGTAGAGCGGATTTCGGCAGTAGGCGGCCATCTGTGCACAGTTCGAGACGCCGGTCCGCGGATCCACCAGATCTTGACAAGCTGAAAGACGGTCTCGTGTTGGAGACTTTGCCTTCTGGGAAGCTTCCACAGACTTACTTGTTGCCGGTACAACCGTAGGAGTGACGACGGTGGCGGCGCCCGGCGGGCATCTGTTGCAGGTCCTCGGGCACTGTTGCGTCATCAGATTATAGTAGTTGACGTTGTTGCACAAATACGCCAGTCTCGGACAGTCCGACACGCCGGTTCGCGGATTCACCAGATCAAAGCAGGCTGAACGTAGTGATCAGAGGGATTCACAGGGTAACATACTGGGCCCGTACAAGAATCCCATGCATTAGGCGGAAAGACGTTTGTCTCTCTGTCCGTGCATCCGTCCGTTCGCCTGTCTGTTGGGCTGACAGCCGCTTCGACACAAGGCAGACGGATTGGAAGGACGAAAAGGTTCTGTCATGATAATCCCGCCAATATGGTGGCCGGCATGCAGTAAACTGCATCGATCAACCAACCTTTATCGATCGATTTTATTGATTTTTCTTGGTTGGGTACTTCCAAATGGCGTCAACAACTGTTTTGAGGACTCTAGCTAAGCTATCCTATATCCTGTTACACATTAGAAGCCTTGCGTCTGTCTGTCTGTCCGTGCATACGTCCGTTCGTCTGTCCGTTGGCCCGACAGCCTACACAGAGGGAACGGAACGAAAGGAGGAAGAGGTACGATCATGAGAATTAATCGATTATGATCGCCGACGTGCAGTAAACAGCATCGATTAGCCAACCTGTATCGATCGATTTTATCGATTTTCTGTAGGTTACACCCTTCCGAGTGAAAGTCAAGAACTGTTGTGAAGACCCTACCAACCTTTCCTAGTTATCCTGTATCCAGTTATATATTAAAAGCCCTACGTCTCTCTATCTGTTCGTGCATCCGTCCGTTCGTCTGTCTCTCTACCTGTCTTTCTGCCGGCGTATAGAAAGGCGGGTATTGATTGATTGATTTATTGATTTATTGTTTTGTTTTGTTTGTTTTTACGTGTGCGAAAGCACACGTCAATAAATCAATCAAAGGCGGGTATAGGTGAAGGGAAGGGAGGTTTGCTGCGACAGAATCAATCAATCACGTCAATACGATGTCCGCCGAGCAGTTAAGAGTATCGATTGATCAGCTGATATCGATCGAAGTTATCGATTTTTATTGATTTTTCTACAAGCTAGGCACATAAGAGGAGTTTGACGAATACGATGGAGGGTGTAGAAGCCTTATAGTTACCGCTATGAGGACTCCACCCAATCCTTCTCTGCTAACCTAACCTGCTTATCCTACCTATTATGAAAGAGTCTGCCTGTCTGTATGTCCGTCCGTCCGTCTGTTTGTCTGTCCGTCCGCCTGTATGACTGTCTGCCCGTCCATGGACATCTGCAGTGTAAAAGGCTCATAGCAACGTCTTTCTGGTCCGTGCTCAGTACTACTCCACTATCCCATCTCATATAATATCCCGGTAAATATAAAATGACAGCTTCTGTCTGTCCGTCTGTTTATCTGTCTGTCCGACAAAGGCTAACGCAGCCTCGATCGATATTATCGATGTTGCTGCAGTTAGACTAATCGAGGTGGTAGTCAGGCAAAGATCGGCCGAACACCCTCTTCACACCGGGCAAACATTATCGATCGGATGGTCATTATCGATTGATTTTATCGATTTTTTCCGCATTTACTGTTTGAGGTTGGATTTGTTGCTATACATTTTCAGGAAGATAATCTCCAGAACGAGTAGCAGTATCTATCGGCTGAGTGTCATCGATCGAAGAAATCGATTTTTTCTGAAGTTCGCCATTGTTCACGCGAATGTGTTGGTCGGTGGATACCATTCACGGCATGTGGACAATATCGCCCGACTGATAACATTATCGATCGATTTTATCGATCTTTGCCCCCATTTACTGTTTGAGGAGGGAATCATTTCCATACACTAGAAATCACAACGAGTGATAATATCGATCGGCTGAGTATCGTCGATCGATTATATCGATTTTTCTGGAATTGGCCATTGATCACGCGAATATGTTGGCCGGTGGACACCGTTCACGGCAAGTGGGCAATATCGACCGACTGTTACCACTATCGATCAAATTTATCGATCTGATTGCTGGTGCCACAATAGATATCCTTCTAGTAAGCCCTCTAGAAAATCTCGAGAATTGAAGACGCATTCAGTAGGTGCACCTAGTGATTATGATTGGCTGGAGCTTTCCCTCCTCCACATGTTGGCCACATTATCGACCAGTACATAACTATGTAAAACGTGTGGATAACCAACTTGTCAGATTTGTGGTGGTGGTGCCCGGACAGCGATTGCACGTCTTCGGACACTGCTGTGTCATCAGATTGTAGTAGATGGCATTGTTGCATAGATAGGCCAAATTTGGACAATCGGACACTCCCGTTCGCGGATTCACCAGGTCCACACAGGCTGAAAAAGGTCTTCTGTTCGTTCTGAAAGAATCAGAGATTCTGAGGACGGTAACGTGAGGAACGTACGGGCAGCTGTCGTCGCCGGTGTAGGTTCGACAATCTGAAAGCAAATGATCCGGTGACTGTTCTTCTAAGCGTGACCTACGTGGGGAGGCGGGGAAGGTCTCTGATTGGTTGGCGCGTTCTTGCCTCCCCCTGCAGGCCACATTGTCTACAAGTACCAAATAAAGAGCAGCCTTGGTGCAAGGCAACTACTTTGGAATGCGCCACGCTTCCTAAGGCTATTTCGTTGAATAGTGACTAGCATGACCAGTGGATAGAAGAAAAATCGTAGCTCTGTCCTACATAGAGGGACTAGTATTACACTGCCAGTCTCCAAACGGGGGTTGACCAATGAGAGGAGTCAAAACGGTACAAGTCGTTAATGTGGCCTACATGAAGAGGCACTAACGTGCCAACTGATCACGACCAATCAGAATGTCGACCAAACACGCGCCAGTCAATCAACGCAGCCATAGTACACGGGCCTCGTTGATGCGGCGGGTTGACTGGTTTAGTGCCTACTTTTTAGAATAAAAACCTTTTTCAAACAAAATGGTGGCTTGAAGCTGCTGAACTTTCTCAAATAAAAGTCAGATCATGGCCGATCGTCGTCCAGAGGAAGGTTACACTATCCATACCCTGATTGGCTGGCGCACGTTCCATTGCCAGCCTCCAAACGTGGCTGACCAATGAGCAGACTCAGAACGGTACAAGTCGTTAATGTGGCCTACGTGGCGGGAACGCGCCAGCTAATCACGACCAATCAGAAAGCCAACGAATCACTTGCCAGCCCATCAACGCACCGATCGTATATGTGCCTCACTCATTGGCCTAGTGCATCCCCATCACCGTGTAGGCACCATTCACGACCAGTGCCTATTATTTAGTAAAAGTTTAAATCAAAAGCTTCTTGAAACAAAATGGTGGCTACGAGGTAAGGGGTGGGCGAAATTCCTTAAACAAAAGGCAGATCAGTCAGAGTGGGCGTACATTATCTACGCTTTGATTGACTATGAGTGGCTGGCGCACTCCTGCCACACTATGTAGGCCACATTAGCGACTAGAATCAGGCATTGCACAGCCGTCGAAAGTGACTATAACCAGTCGATTGAGGACAGCCTTAAGAGGTTCAATCTGCCTCTAACGCTCAATCTTCATGGACTGGGCGCCTGCTTTCCTTCTACTTGTCCCTGTTCTGTGCCAAAATAGCCCAGCTGGTCCTGCTTGTTTAGAGCACGCAATCGGTGTCAAAGATGTCGCCCAAGTCAGCTGATTCGGGGAATGTCTCCACCTCATTCCAGTGATCTCACCCCTCGACATCACCAGGCGATCGCTCAGGTCTTCGATCGACCGAGACAGCACCCCCTCCCCTCCCCACCTCCACTGACTAACTAGCTTGATCTGCCTTATTCTTCGCTCTCCACCGTCAGCCGTCAGGGTTCTTTCTTCTTCGTGGTTATTTCTTCTGAATTCTGATCTCTTTGTTATTTCCTTGTGATATGCGGTCGTTACTTCAGAACATGCAGTGCTTAGGGTGCATTTAAGTGCAACGGGAGAAGGCGTCAGCTGCGGCTTGTGCTCGATTCGAGGTTCTTGGTTCGGCTACCGCGCAGGACAACCGAGTCTTCCATCTTGCTGTCGGTTGACTGCTCTCCGCCGATAGTTCTGTAACCGGAATGTGCCGTTCAAGACGTCTTCAAGACACACTGCAAAGGTTGAATGCATGGCGCATCCCACAAAGTAATTGATTTACATTTATCGTTGTATCATCTGCGTCATCGTAACCTTTTAATGGCTCTGAACGGAGAAATTGATGCAGATGGCGCCTGCTAAATTGCTGGGCCATTTACTGGGCCACTCTGGCACGCGGTAAGGATGGAAACCATTATTGGGAAGAAGTTGGTGGAACGACAGCAGCTTTGAAGCAGTCTTTTTGTCAACTCCAAGCCTCTATTGAAGCGTATAGGTAGCGCAGTCGGAGGAGACGCCCGGTGACGCTTGCAACCAGCTTCTTGGTTTTGGTCCCGCCCAGGGCAATCGAGCCTCTCATCCCTTCGAGATCGTTGTATTGGTAGAAGCACTGACTCGTTCATCGGCTAGGCAAGACAATTGCGAATTCAAATCACCTCCATGAAAGTAGAATGCATGGCGTACACCCTAGTGGCAAGAATTTTTCAGTTAAAAGTCAGGTTACTTGTAGAAGCACTGGTTTAAGGTGAATACGCAATGTCGAAATATAAGCGATTCCCAACTGTATTTCGTCGCTTCTATTGCGGGATGCGCCACGCATTCAATTTCCACGGGATATCGTGCGCGAAGATCTGCTACCATTTCGGCTGTGTGGAATGTCACCTTCATAACGGCTTTAAGAAGTTGTCGTGGACCCTTCCCGTGTTATGCGCTATGAATCCGTATTGTTCATCAGCGGTGGCAAGCGGAAGGTGGTAGTAGTCGTTATTGTGGCCTACATGAGAGCGTGAGTACGTATTGGACCAATCAGGGCGCATCGAAGCGATCGCTCCACTCAGAGGTGGTGTCATGTGAGGTCTGTGCTCTGACTGGCCCGCGTGTACTTGGTCGATGTTCTGATTGGCTGTGATCAGTGGGAGGGATTTCTGCTCCGCCCATGCAGGCCACACTAACGACTAGTATCGGCTAAGATTTTTCAGCCAAAAGTCAGTTGTCTTTAAGAAGAACGGATTTAATGTCAGTACGTTGCCGAAATATAAGCGCTTTACAACCGTAGTTCGTCGCTTCCCTTGTGGGATGCACCATGCATTCAATCTTCGCGGGATATCGTGAAGATTCGGCTGTGTGAAACGTCACCTTCTCAACGGCTTTAAGGAGTTGCCGTCTAGATCAGTACCGAAAAGAGCCTACCCGGGATAAGTGCTGATTCCGTGTTGTTCATCGGCAGTGGCATGCGGACGGCGGTACTAGTCGTTAATGTGACCTACATGGGAGGGAGAACGCACTGTACCAATCAGGGTGCATCGAAGTGGGCGTTCCACCCAAAGGCGGTGTCGTGTGAAATCTGTGCCCTGATTGGCTGGCGCGCATTTGGTCGATGTTCTGATTGGTTGTGATTAGTGACCGTACCCTGTCTCGCCTGCAGGCCACATTAACGACTAGAACCGGCTACGACCTTGAGCTTTTCAGTCACCACTGACCTGCGAGTTCTCACAGCAGAGCTCCGTGCCTGGACCAGTCTGTATGCACGTCTGTGTCGCTGCTGGGCAAGCTCCCGCAATGCAAGCTGCAACCGAGATAATGCACTTCTTAATCGATTAAGATTAAATATAGAAATTAGGGTGATATCGGAGAACGGATGGGCCATTTTGGGCTCGTTTGGTAACGGCGGGAAAAAAGCAAAGCTGACAAGACACCGCTTTAGCCCTAGTTTATAATTGAGCCGCTGTGCGGTGCGGCACCATGTTAGATATCGATCGGACGGTGCGAAAAATCGATATCTACGACGACCGCGGTGCCGTGCCGCGTAACGGTGCAAGTATAAACTAGGGCTTAAGGCGTCGTCTCAGATCAGCACAACGTAAAAAACGCCATGTTCATGCAACCCCATGGTGTCCTTCTCTACTTCTTCTGACCTACGATGGCGTGGATTGGCGAGAACTACATCAGGGGCCAGATTCATCAACCGCCCACCGTCCTGTAACGGTGAAAATACCGCCGAATCCCCTGATGTGGAACCGTTTATACTTATACTTATACCCACGTATGCTGGCCGTATTGATCTAATGACACGATCGATCAATTTAGCCACTATACCTACCACCGCTTCGTTCGGCGTCGGAAGTATAAACGGGGCTATGACATTCATCAGCATCAGGTTTGGCGGTATTTCCACCGTTAAAGGGAGGTAAGCGGTTGATGAATCTGGCTTGAGGTCACCCTTTTCCGTGATCCAAGGCTATCCTGCTCCCCTACCCAGGTCCCAAAAGGAAGAAGAAGAGTACGGTAAGCACTCACGCCCAACTCCTCCATCGGCACAGCTCCGATACTGTTGTGCTTCGACCAAATCGAAGAGTAGAAGCAGAAATTGGAACGCCAGCATCGTTCTGAAATATTTAGCGAACAGAATCACCGACTTTTATATGAAGCACCACAGCTGCAACGAGCAAACAGCTTTTTTCGACCTCAGAAAGTGCTCCGCTTAGAGGCTCACGCAACACTCAATAATGACGTGGTATTTCACGAAATTCTGAATTCTCTGTTTTCTGGAAAAATGGTGGCTCAAAACAACGGGACGATGATTAGTCGCGTTGCCCGCGAAATTCGAATGAACAGAACGAGCGATTTCCGAAGCCGTGGCTGGAGGTGCGCGTCGCGATCTGCGCGCATTCAATGCTATTGGTGACATGTATTTATTTACTGATTTATTAAGGGCCTGTTCATACTTCACAACAAGAGCGACTCGTCGCACGTGCAAATCATGCACATCCATTAAAACCGAGCTCGCGCTCCCGAAAAATGTTCATACTCGAGCGCTGGCGCTGTCGCTCCAGTCGCTGCTGTCGCCTATTCATACTTCCCTCGCGCTGCGCACGCCACGCTCGTTGCGCTCTCGTCGTTCGTGCAGAACATGCATATCGGTTAAGGCCCCTGTTATACTCCCGCGGGAGCTTCCGCGGGACGTCCGCGGACGGACGGTGCACCGCGGACGGTCGTCGTCGTCCCCGGGCGGCTAGCGTCGCATCGGAGCGCGTTTCCTGCGCCGAACTCTGCTGGGCGACAGCCTTCCGCGGTGCAGTGCACCGCGGACGGCTGCCCTTCCGCGGGCGGGAAGTATAACACCCCTCTCGTCGTCTGTCGGCGGCGATCCGCGGACGGCGGGCGGAGCGGGCCGCGACGAATGGTCCGGCGCGGGGTCCCGACGCGATTTCCGCCCATCCGCGGAAGCTCCTGTGGGAGTATAACAGGGGCCTAAAACCGGGCGCGCGCCGCCGAAAAGTCTTCATACTCGAGCGCCGGCGCTGTCGTTCCAGTGGCCTGTTCATACTTAAACGCGCTGCGCTCTCATCGCTCTCGTCGCCCGTACAAAACATGCCAATCGATCGCGTGCCGCCGAACAGTGTTCATACTCCAGCGCAGGCGCTGTCGCTCTAGTCGCTCTAGGGGCCGGATCATCGACGACTAACCCGTGGGTGTAGGGGTAGAGATACCCATAACGTAGCCTGCGTCTCTGACTCTGCTTGCTCATTTTCGTTTTCCTATCTCTTTTCTCTCATAGACAGATTTTAAAGAAATCTTAAAATATACTCCTCTTCTTCACTGAAGAGCCACGGGAGGAGTATAACACAAAGGTCCTTCTGAAGGCAGTGGCGAAACGAACCTTTTTATATGTTTTATATTTCGTGACATACCATTCTTTTAATTAATTATAATCTTAAAAATTCTATTATTTTACACCTTCCTTCACTTCTTCGAATTTTACAATCACCACCTATATATAAAAGAGTTTGTCCGTGAAGTGATCTAACCTAAGTGAGGTACGCCGCATCATCCACAGCGAGAGCGGTCGAGTGATCTAACCGAAGTGAGATACGCCGCATTATCCACAGCGAGGGCGGTCGATGATCTAACCTGAATGAGGTACGCCTCATCATCTACAGCGCGGGCAAAATTTGCCATTGAACGTATGATGTTGCTGCAGCAGAGGAAACGCAGCCCTTTACTGCTTAACACAACAGCACCTACGCGCATTTCTGAGCGTCCAGATTCAGGAGCCGACTTCGTGCCATTAGCATGAAAAGACTACTAAGGGGGTAAGGGTAGAAGGGGGACTTTGAGGGTGGAGAGCTGACAGCGATCAGGAGGCTGCGACCAGGAGGAGTATCGAGATGGTCGATGCGGGGAACAAGGAAGTAGGCCAGGAGGTGGCACCAAGAAGAGTTCAGGCAATGTGTAGGGATCATTAGGGAGTTACCAATCAGGAGAGGGGGGACAGTAAGGAGGATCAGCAAGGGGATCCATTACCATTAAGAGAGACCGGATTTCGAGGATGTTACACCGATGTCACACAATGCGCGTTCGCTCGCCGTCGTCGTGAAGGAATATCCCGAGGGGGAGGAGGGGAGGAATTTACCTGGAAGAAGGAACCCTGAGGCGGGACCAGGACGGGGAATCAACAAGAAGGAAGCCGTAAGGGAATTCATACGGAGAACAAGGAATCTGCCATAAGCATAGCCTCTTCATGCTCGACACAGCGCGACTGTGCGCGCTTCTGAGCTTCTTGATCCAGAAAACGGGTCCCCTACGTCGCGCAGCAAGCATCCTGATTCTGAATACGTGTCACCGACCGTGCCGTGAGCATGGGAGGACCACTAGGGTTGTGGTAGAGAAGGGCGGTAAGAGGACCTCTATGGTGGACCAGGAGAGCGACCAGGAAGGAAAGGAATAACCTGGAGGAGGTGCCAGGACGGGGAAACCCGCAAGAAGAGACCAGTAGATGTCAATAGTGGAAACAAAGAAGTGGGCCAGTAGTTGGAACCAGGAAGGTGGCGGACTAAAGAGGGGGAGGGAACACCATTAAAGGCGGACCAGCAATGAGATCCAGTGAGAAGAATCGAGAGAGGGGAACCTGGCTTCGGAAGACATGTCAACGACAGCTTGAAGCGCTTGCTGTTGAGCATGAGAACGATTGCGGAGGAACAACCTGAGGGACAGAAGTACTGCGCAGCACAAACCAATGACAATACTGACCGGTCAGGAAAGACCGTCTATGATGGAGGTACCGAAGTGGTGAAGCGCTTGATGCCGATAAAGTACGCATCAAGGTCCTAGATGCTAGCGAATTTTATGTTTTACAAAAACTACTTTCCATATGTCAGTGATGCTACAAAGTCGCGTGAAGCGCGCAAGTGCGAGACACGCCGTTAGGCGTGTCGGAGCACTTGTTTCTTATGTTTTATATTATCTCTAGCTGACTCTTATCTTATGTCTACCCCTTACACCCCGCATACCCACGGGTTTAACGAATATGAATCCGGTCCCGGTTCATACTTCCGCACGCTGCGCTCTCGTCGCTATTGTCACTGCTGTCGCGAAGTATGAACAGGCCCTAAGACAGAAAAGAAAGTCTAGCGTAAACAGCGTTAAGAGTAACAACAACAAACGATCAAACGATCGCCATCCATAAACAGTGGTCATAAAGGAGCACAGCACGGTCTGTCAAGTAGGCGAATTGGTGTACCGGTGTTGTCTGGGAAGGGCAAAACCCTGCTGACTTGTTCATCGGCTGGCCACAGCAGGTCATTGTGTAAGTCAAATATGAATTCAAATTGCCTCCACGACATCCTCTAGAAGTGGAATGCGTGGCCGCATCCCACAGTGGAGCAAATCAACGTCGCCCTTTATCCGGTATTTTTTATGGTTAGCAAGGCTTCCCTGAGGATAGTTTTAAGACCATTAAGTGCCAAGCCGACGTACTTTACTGTGCCATTTGATCGGCAGAATATGTTGGCAACCGCTGATCGAGATCGAGTTGCTCAAGCCAGCGTCAGCGCCACGACTCCGTTCGTCCCTGTCGCGTGCCAAAGTGCTCCAGTGGGTCATTCTAGATTCATTTTAGACAAAAAACTTAGTTTTTCAGAGCATTGCGAGACGATTGCAAAGAAAGCCGAAAGAGTTACTTACAACATTTTTAGAGCGTTGTCTACAAATTCAAAAACTCACTTGCTTCTTGCATACAAATCATATGTTCGCCCAATATTGGAGTATGGCACAACTGTGTTCAGTCCTCACCTTAAGCGCTGCATACAGAGGCTAGAATCCGTTCAGAATAGCTACACTAGAAAGCTATGGTTACGCTTAAATGGCTATGACTACACCTCCATTCCATCAGCGCCTGATCGTAATAAAATATTCGAGCTGGAATCACTTGCTATTCGTAGGAAGCGAAACGATCTAATTATGATTTTCAAGATGATGACTGGAAAAGTTGCACTTCCACTTACTGAGCTTTACACAGTCCATCATTCTACCACTAGGGGTTGCAGATCTAAAATTCACTATTCTACGGCTAAAAGTTGTGTTCGTGCCTCCTTTTTTACTCAAAGGGCCGGTTCTGATGTTTACCAAAAAACATACTTTGCCATCTTCGATTAACCAATATAAAAAGCTCGTTGGTAGTTATCTTAAGACTCGCTAATTCGCCGTTTCTTGTATTTCTATGTTTATTACCAATGTGTTGTCTTGCTGGTCTTTATTTCGTCGCGTGTTATCATACACGTATAAATAAATAAATAAATTCTCGCTCGAGCGATACGAAAAGCATCATATCATTCGTTCAGGGCTTTCATGAACGTCAATGATGTATTAAGTTTATGGGTCTAATTAGCCAAATTTGCCGCTCCTAGGGAATAGGAGGCTTGAATATTAAGGAATATTATTTCTCGTTCAAGTCTCTACATCAGCAAAGCTTACTCCGGCGTCATTTTTGAAGGCGTTCCATATAAGTGTGGTTTCAAAGGAGAACTACGCTGTGAGGAAACAGAACACTGAAGACAGAGCAGTCACGTTCCGCCAGCAGGGCTTATCAAGCGAACTTTATCAAGTGCGTTGGGATTTCAATTGAAATTCCTCCACACTTTCTATGGTTTGCGTTGCTGAACTGGGTTTAGAAGGTGTTTTGGTTGAGATAACGGTCTAGCCGCGACTTGAAGTACAGTCACACTTGATGGCTTTGTAGACAGAAGAGCTGCACTTGCATCGAATCTCTTTGCGAAAGGGTGACTTTGAATCGAAGAGTTTGTACCTTTTAGACTTTGTGTTCAAGATTATATTCCGCCTTGAACTTAACATTTTTAAAGCGTTGTTAACAATTTTTCAACCAAACTGGATATTTTTAAAAAAATAAAATGGAAGTTAAAATATAGGTTGGTGCAAAAGAAATGCGGGTTTTTTGCTTTATTGGTTCCAACACAATCTTCCTATATAAACTACGACATTTTCACAAGGTATTTCACATTGTTGGAAAGCTTGTTATATGCGCTTTCTAAGCTTTTTAATAAGCAATTTGAATTCAATCCAAATTACTTATTAACCAGGGAAGGGTCCCACCAGGATACTATCTCAACGGTAGGTCGGAACGGCGCAAATGTTGTATATGGGCAGAACCGCCTCTCCCTGGGTAGTAAAAAACTGCAGGTATCTCGACCCCAATACAACTCTGCGCAAAGTTAGGGGCGACGGAAGTCGCCTGTTGGCGCCCTGTTGATTCACGTGCTCCACAGCCGACGGCCGCGCGCGGGATGAGGGCTCGTATCGCGTCTCAGCGCAGTGCACAGGTGGCGTAGTAGGGAAGCGCTCGGGCTCATGAGCGAGGGGTCGGGGGTTTGGATCCCGTAGACTGCGTTTGTTTTGCACTTTTGCAAAATCCATGTTTATCATATAGGTAATCCACCTAGGGTATTATAGTGTGTTATAGAGCATGTTTACATATACATATATCACGCATACCGTTAACAATGATGGTCCAGGCAGGGTCACCGATTTCGCTGAAACTTCGTTTAGGGGGGTTATTTGGGGTGGTGATCACGAATCTGACATCCGTTCTTCACGATTCGGCTGGATAATATAAATAGAGGAAGGCACAGGATTACATTCCTAAAGTTTCTGCCGGTGACGGCAGGTAGCGAAAGAATCGTGAAAAACGGATGTCAGATTCGTGATCAGCACCCCAAATAACACCCCAGACGAAGTTTCAGAAAAAAAGTTTTGACTGAAGTCTTGTTGGTGGAGTCGGAACTTTTAACTAGTGCCACAAAATATCTATCGTTACATAACTACAGCTTCACACAAAATAGGCTTAAAATAAGTGACACAGAAGTGAACATTTCAGCCAATCTGTAGTTTGAAGCATATGTTATATGTAAACATGCTCTATAGCACACTATAATACCCCTAGGTGGATTACCTATATGATAAACATGGACTTTGCAAATGTGCAAAACAAACGCAGTCCACGGGATCCAAACCCCCGACCCCTCGCTCACGAGCCCGAGCTCTTCCCTACTACGCCACCTGTGCCCCGCGCCGAGACGCGATACGGGCCCTCATCCCGCGCGCGCCCGCCAGCTGTGGAGCACATGAATCAACAGGGCGCCAACTGGCGACTTCCGTCGCCCCTAACTTTGCGCAGAGTTGTATTGGGGTCGAGATACCTGCAGTTTTTTACTTTCCAGGGAGAGGCGGTTCTGCCCATATACAACATTTGCGCCGTTCCGACCTACCGTTGAGATAGTATCCTGGTCAGGCGCAGGCCTGAACGGGGGAAAAGGATAGTACCGCGAGAATCTCCACCCTTCGTATAGTAGAAAAACATCTTTCGTTTTTGCAGAGTCCTTGAACATAAAGAGCTGCGGGCCCTCGAAGGGGAGGGGGGGGGGGATGGAACTAGCGCACCGTCAGCATGTGCCCACGTGCATGCGTGCTGTTGGATGGGACGCGGCGAAAGATCCAGCGGCTAACGGGTCGATGGCTCAGCAGGGTGCGCCGTTGCTTCAAAGCAGCTAGACCAGATGTTCGACTCCCATGCTATGCACTATTTTTGCATTTTTCATAACCGTTGCCTCCTTCACCAATTTGCTTCCTACACATCTCCTACACATTTATTTCACTCTAAATTGTCAAAAGGATCAGCCTCGTGATTAGCACTCCATGACATCGACAGCCCTAGTCACCTGTACCTACTGTGACCTACCGTAATCAGCCAACATTTCGAAAACGAATGCCAGATTCATGATCAGCACTCCAAATAACCCCCTGGGAGAAGTTTGGGCAAAATCGGTGATTACGACCTCGTCAGCCCTAGTCATCCGTACCTGCTATAAGGTCACTGTTTAACATTCGCTGAATAACACAACACGTTGTATAATACAAAAAGTGAGAGAAGTGATTGAAGCACAGCTCAAAGTAAGTCCTTATTTATTTATTTATTTATTTATTTATTTGAGAATTTAGAGTGAAATAAATGTGTAGGAGATGTGTAGGAAGTAAGCTGATTAAAATCGCCATCAAGGCACTATTGTACTTTCACGACTCCAGAAATCGGCGAGAGGTCGAAAAAAATTTTTCGCCCACACCTCCCCCAGGGGGTTATTTAAGGTTCTGATCACGAATCTGACATCCGTTTTTGAAATGTCGGTCAACACCATCGGAGATATCCCACCTTGCATAACATCGTCTTCAATCGTTGCGCAAGATGGCTCCAACAACTACCTTTTGACCTCATGGTTGACGACTCGAGCACTACTTTTAAGAGAAAGTTGAATAATGTATTAGGTTGTAACGAATTAAATGGCACTGGCTCGCGCCATTTTTGGCGCATCTTTACGCGTTTGATCAAGAACAAACCGTACCATGTGGCATATCATTTAGAAGCGCAAACCTTGCTCTACCGGTGAGTACCAAATTTTCTATGTAAAAGTGGGAAAACTTTAGAGTTTTATTGACTTTTTTGCAGATGGACAAAAGGGTAATCCGAGGCATTTACTTGTATGAATTCAAGCTGGGCACTACAGCTAAGGAGGCAGACGAGAAGATCAACGCCGCATTCGGTCAAGGATGTTCCACAATTCGGACGGCGTATCGTTGGTATCAGAAGTTCCGGAATTGAGATGAGAGCTTGGAAGAACATGAAGGTCGTGGGAGACATAGTGATGTTGATGAGGACAAGCTGAGAGATGTGGTAGAGGAGGATCCACACAGAGGTACCGGGGAGATAGCGAAGGTTCTTGGCGTGAGTCACAACACAGCTGCCCGGCATCTGAAGGAAATTGGAAAGACCAAAAAGCTGGAAAGATGGGTGCCTCACGAGCTGTCTGAGGAGCAAAGAAACCGACGATATGTGATCTCGTCCGCACTGCTTCTACGGAACGAAACGGACCCATTCCTTGATCGCATCGTAACCTGTGATGAGAAATGGATAATGTACGACAACAGGCGACGATCGGCACAGTGGGTGGACAGCGATGAGAGCCCCAAGGTTTTTGCGAAGCCGGAATTGCACCAAAAGAAAGTAATGGTGACAGTATGGTGGTGTTCGCTGGGAATTATTCACCACAGCTTCCTCCATCCCGGTGAATCCATCACGGCAGAGAAGTACTGCATTGAAATTGAAGAGATGATGAAAAAGTTGAAGGATATCCGGCCGGCCTTGGTAAACCGAAGGCGAGTTCTCCTTCTGCACGACAATGCTCGCCCCCATGTAGCACGAATGACGTTGCAGAAGTTGAATGAGCCGAGCATTGAAACTCTACCACATCCTCCGTTTTCTCCCGACCTCTCCCCAACAGACTACCATTCCTTCAAGCATCTTGGCGACTTCTTGGTGGGGAAAATATTCAAATACCAACAGGATGCCGAAAGTGTCTTCGAAGATTCCGTCAATTCCAGAACTTCTGATTTTTATGCTACTGGGACAAAAAAGCTTATGTAACGTTGGCAAAGATGTGTAGAATCAGGTTTTTGTTTCGATTAATAAACTTGCCTACAAGCCGAGATATTAACTGTTTAAATTTACAGTGGTTCAGTGCCATTTATTTCGTTACAACCTAATAGATCTTTTCCAGTTACTTGAAATTGATGATGTTGCTTTACAGTAGGTTGTGCACTTTTAGATCACTTTAAATCAGACCATCTCCTACAGACATAGCTGGAAATTCCTTCGAATATGTTGACGAGATCGCTTTGCTTAGCTAACACTCTCTATTTCCTTATTCTCCTGTTCCTCCACAACAGCCCCTGCTACCTTCGAGTTCTTATTTCCATTTTGCCTATCCAGCCAGTTACAACTTCAACGTATTGTAGTGTCTGGCTAAGCCGTTATCTCGGGCCCGTAGAATGACACACGAGGTTAGTCCTCAAAGGTCCTCTGGCACAGCAGTGCTTTGTGAAGTGCAGTATTCTTTCTTACTCTTTTTTATCCAATGCAGCAGCTTCCCCAGGGCCAGTGCTCAAAGAGGTGCTACCATACACCCGCGCTGGAATGACATTGTCAGTTGCGCTGGAGCACCCTGGGTGGAAGTCTGTGTTTGACCCTTCCAATGTTCAACTTCTATATTCACTCTTTCACTGCTGGCTGTAATTCAATTGACTAGATTGACTAAAATACATGATTAGTGGGCTTATTCGAGCTGGTCCGGCCAATAGCTGACTGGATAGAAGAAAATGGATGATGAAGTTACCAATTTTTTGTCTTATACTGCAGTGGCTGTTCATTTCTATCGCGCGTCTTACGCTAGCTTCTCTGTTTTGTGTTTTTACGTCTTAGATGTTATCATGCCTAACTTTTTTGAATTTTCCATCATCCATGTTTGGGCTCACTTGTAGTGCATGAAATAAATAAATAAATAAATTACAGTAGGTCATATCAGTTACGAGTGACTAGGGCTGTCGAAGTCATAACCAACGATTTCGTCGACCCTTCGTCTATGGGGGTTATTTGGGGTTTGATCATCTCTGGCATTCGTTTTTGAAATTTCGGCTGAATACGGTAGGTTACAGCAGGTACGGGCGACTAGGAGTGTTGAGGTCATGGGGCGTTGACCACGAATCTGGGGTGTTGATCACAAAACTGACCGTTTTGACAATTTTGAGAGAAATGATTGTGTAGAAGATGTGTAGGAAGCAAATTGGTGAAGGAGGCAGCGGTTATGAAAAAATGCAAAAATAGTGCATAGCGCGGGAGTCGAACATGTGGTCTGGCACCTTTGAAGGGCCCACGCACCCTGCTGAGCCACCGCCCCGCCTGCCGGTTCGCCTTTCGCGCCCGCGCACATGCACGTGGGCACGTGCTGACGGTGCGCCACTGTACCTCCTCCTCCTTTCGAGGGCCCGTAGCTCTTTTGGTTCAAGGACTCAGCAAAAACGAGATATGTTTTTCTACTGTTTGAAGGGTGGAGATTCTCGTAGCACTATCCATTTCCCCCGCTCAGACCTACGCCCCCCCCCCCCCCGGAGACACTTCCCTGGTAAGAATAATTCGGCCTAGAATAGAATAAACCTAAATCGAAATAAGCTTTAGGCAGAAAAATTAATTTACTTAAATTACAGGCTCAAAAAGATGGTTAGAATAATTTTTTGTTCGAGAATCCCGTATCACGGGTGGGTGCTGACAGGCCTCGAGGATATCGCGGATGTTACATGCGGTCAAACAGCGCCGGTGGTGTAAGGCGAACATCGCTGCCCGGAAAGCAGAAGATGCTGGTTCGAGTCCCGCCTGGCGGAAGAGTTTTGATCGTAACAAAAACATCCTCTAACAACATATGTTCGAGAAGAATTTGCTAGAACGTTCTCTGATATTGTTTACCTGCCCTAGTAATTGTATTGGTTTCGTAAAGTATTTGAGAAAAAGTATTAAATTAAATTTTGTTTTGAAGCGTAAAAAATCATTTGGTGCTTTCAAAAACTGAATCGCGCCGTGCACTAAAAAATTTCATCGCGATGTTGATTAGATTAATAGTGTAAATCCTGCCGAAGCGTCAAAGTGAGGATAAGTGTGTGTGTTTCTTTAATTGCTTATGTTACATAGTATATAGGTGTGAAATTTTGCTAGCAATCGAATAAAAATCGCGACGTCTTTGACGAGTGCGTGGCGCAGTCTCATTTTTTGTCACCAAGAAGTGACCGCCTTTCTGCACTTTGAAACAAACTTGACCATAAAACAACCAGTTTCCTAAAAAATAGAATTTTTAGAAAATTTCAAATGGGAGGTGAATTAAAACTTCAAAGAAACTCAATCTGTTCACTTATTGGGTAGGTCAATTAAATCTTCAAAGAAATACTATTACGTTGTAACGAATTAAATGGCACTGGCTCGCGCCATTTTTTGGCGCGTCTTTACGCGTTTGATCAAGAACAAACCGTACCATGTGGCATATCATTTAGAAGCGCAAACTTTGCTCTACCGGTGAGTGCCAAATTTTCTATGTAAAAGTGGGAAAACTTTAGAGTTTTATTGACTTTTTTGCAGATGGACAAAAGGGTAATCCGAGGCATTTACTTGTATGAATTCAAGCTGGGCACTACAGCTAGCCAGGGAATGCCGTCAGCTTCCCATGGAACTTCGGATTGAGATCTATATCACGTGAAAGAGCTCGAGGCGCTGATCACAGATATGTAGACCAAATTTGCTAAATGGATCTCCTAAGCGAGTTATGGCCGGCGGAAGTCGCCATGTCTTCCATGTATTAGGCGCGCTCAATCAGCATTGGGCGCAGTATTGCGCGGGAATCAGCGGTTTGGCTATCAGCGCCGTCAGCAGCAGCGGTGGCGCAGTGGTGGAGTGCTCGATCCAAAGGATTGGGTTCATTGGTTCGGTTCCCGCCCCTTGCAGTTTTTTTGCATTTTGTGATCTATCTTCGACGAGGACCTATAATCTCATTTTTAGCACATTTTTGAGCGAACGGCTATTGGCGACTTGCATTTACGTCTATTTGAAGACGGAAACGTATTTCAGGTTGAATGTTTTCTTCATGACGTGAAGCAAGTCAGAAATTCAAATCAAAACAAGACAAAAAGTAAAAATAAAATCAAAAATCAACAAAACTTAATAAACATAATAAATAAAAAGTAAAGGCACTAGTTAAAAGTTCCGACTCCACCGACACGACTTCGGTCGAATAAAAAATTTTCGCTGAGACTTCGTCTAGGGGATTATTTGGGGTGCTGATCACGAATCTGACATTCGCTTTTAACGATTCGGTCGGATACCACCCATATCGTTGCTACAACCGTTCGGCCGAAGTCGTGTCGGTGGAGTCGGAACTTTTAACTAGTGCCTTTACTTTTTATTTATTATGTTTATTAAGTTTTGTTGATTTTTGATTTTATTTTTACTTTTTATTTTGTTTTGATTTGAATTTCTGACTTGCTTCACGTCATGAATAAAACATTCAACCTGAAACACGTTTCCGTCTTCAAATAGACGTAAATGCAAGTCGCCACTAGCCTTTCGCTCAAAAATGTGCTAAAAATGAGATTATAGGTCCTCGTCGGAGATAGATCACAAAATGCAAAAAAACCGCAAGGGGCGGGAACCGAACCAATGAACCCAATCCTTTGGAGCGAGCACTCTACCACTGCGCCACCGCTGCTGCTGACGGCGATGATAGCCAAACCGCTGATTCCCGCGCAATACTGCGCCCAATGCTGATTGAGCGCGCCTAACACATGGAAGACATGGCGACTTCCGCCGGCCATAACTCGCTTAGGAGATCCATTTAGCAAATTTGGTCTACATATCTGTGATCAGCGCCTCGAGCTCTTTCACGTGATATAGATCTCAATCCGAAGTTCCATGGGAAGCTGACGACATTCCCTGACGGCACGGTAAGAGGCGGACGAGAAGATCAACGCCGCATTCGGTCAAGGATGTTCCACAATTCGGACGGCGTATCGTTGGTATCAGAAGTTCCGGAATGGAGATGAGAGCTTGGAAGGACATGAAGGTCGTGGGAGGCATAGTGATGTTGATGAGGACAAGCTGAGAGATGTGGTAGAGGAGGATCCACACAAAGGTACCAGGGAGATAGCGAAGGTTCTTGGCGTCAGTCCCAACACAGCTGCCCGGCATCTGAAGGAGCTTGGAAAGACCAAAAAGCTGGAAAGGTGGGTGCCTCACGAGCTGTCTGAGGAGCAAAGAAACCGACGATATGAGATCTCGTCCGCACTGCTTCTACGGAACGAAACGGACCCATTCCTTGATCGCATCGTAACCTGTGACGAGAAATGGATAATGTACGACAACAGGCGACGATCGGCACAGTGGGTGGACAGCGATGAGAGCCCCAAGGTTTTTGCGAAGCCGGAATTGCACCAAAAGAAAGTAATGGTGACAGTGTGGTGGTGTTCGCTGGGAATTATTCACCACAGCTTCCTCCCTCCCGGTGAATCCATCACGGCAGAGAAGTACTGCATTGAAATCGAAGAAATGATGAGAAAGTTGAAGGATATCCGGCCGGCCTTGGTAAACCGAAGGCGAGTTCTCCTTCTGCACGACAATGCTCGCCCCCATGTAGCACGAATGACGTTGCAGAAATTGGATGAGCCGAGCATTGAAACTCTACCACATCCTCCGTTTTCTCCCGACCTCTCCCCACCAGCCTACCATTTCTTCAAGCATCTTGGCGACTTCTTGGTAGGGAAAATATTCAAATACCAACAGGATGCCGAAAGTGCCTTCGAAGATTTCGTCAATTCCAGAACTTCTGCTTTTTATGCTAATGGGATAAAAAAGCTTGTGTCACGTTGGCAAAGATGAGCAGAATCAGAAGGTTTTTTATTTCGATCAATAAACTTGCCTACAAGCCGAGATATTAACTGTTTAAATTTACAGTGGTTCAGTGGCATTTATTTCGTTACAACCTAATAGAATGTCCCTTGAACAAAAAATTATTCAAACCTTTGAAGAGTCTCTAGTTTAATGTATTAATTCGAATGAAATTTTCATTTTTATAATTATTGAGCTCACTTTGATTTCAGAAGTATCAGGCCAGCTGAGAAGAGTGTTCAGTTTCACCTGAAAAGTGTCCAATTCGACGTGAAAATGGTGTATAACACCAAGCAGAGCCCCATTCCGACGACCTGAATATTATTATTTATATTCATTAATATTATTATTTTAATTTAATATTATTTATTAAATATGTATATTATTATGCTTTTAAAGTTGAAGTTTTTATTCAAACTACGACGAAGATTCAGGTTTTCAAGTTTTTTTTTTTAATTTCCACCTCTTCCAATATTTGTTCGCGAAATTTTGCCGTACTCCCGCTCCAGTGATATCATCTGCCGACTGCTACACCGGATGCACAGTGATGATACAGCTGCTCCGGCGACCTGCTCCTATTCTCTTTGTGACGGGGAGCGACATCGTGGCGCCGATGCCGCCGAAGCTGTTCATCGTGATGACGCAGTGGAGAGCGGTGGGGACGGGCAGGGCACGCTCGCAGATGGAAGGCGCTTCTAAGGTCTTCACCTTAGCGGAAGAGAGATACAGTCCATGAAGATCATCTACAGCGAGTGGGAAGGAATTCAACTGGAAGGCGTTCGGCTTACAGAGACGTCGTCTACGTTGGACGTTCGATGGATGTGGTGGCGGATAGGAGGCGAAGAAGAGCTGCATACACTGTTTTCGGACCTCTCCAGAAGGCTACAAACCGTTCGACAGACCCCCATCTACGAGAGAATGCCTGGTGGCCAGAGAACAAGCGTTAGTGGTCACGTGTAGCGCACTCGAAAGGAGCGCCAGCTTTTGCGCCTCGAATCGATTCAGAGTTCGAGTCCTGCTCAGTCCAACCAAGATTTCTTTCACTCTCGGTCATTAAGTCCCACCACCAAGTGGCCTAGAGTGATGATTGTTAGTGCCAAGCTTGTTCAAGAAGGTCAAAATATGGCACTAGTCGCGAATGTGGCCTGCATTGGAAAGCAGCGGCGCAGCGAAGGGAATGCTGGATAGGAGGCGGATACTTCTATGGGCCGGAATCCTACTATATATAAAGCAGCAAGCGTGTGTGTGTGTGTGTGCGTGTCTCACACTGTCCGTCCGTCCGTCACACCTGAGTTGGGGCGCGGCAGCCGAACACGTCGGCGACCGTGCGTGGCGAGCCGCAGACGTGCCGAACACGTCGGCGACCGTGCATGGCGAGCCGCAGACGTGCCGAACACGTCGGCGACCGTGCATGACGAGCCGCAGACGTGCCGAACACGTCGGGGGCACAAAACTTCGGCCCTGGGGATAATCGAGGTCGCTGAACAAGAATCTGAAGTCGGATCAATCGATATCGATCGATATTATCGATTTTTTTGAGGATCACGTTCAAGCGGCACAAAACTTCGGCCCTGGGGATAATCGAGGTCGCTGAACACGAATCTGAAGTCGACCAATCGATATCGATCGATATTATCGATTTTTTGGGGATGGCGTTCAAGTGGCGCGAAACTTCGGCCTTGGGGGTAATCGAGGTCGCTGAACACGAATCGGAAGCCGGATCAATCGATATCGATCGATATTATCGATTTTTTGAGGATGGCGTTCAAGTGGCGCGAAACTTCGGCCTTGGGGGTAATCGAGGTCGCTGAACACGAATCTGAAGTCGGATCAATCGATATCGATCGATATTATCGACTTTTTGAGGATGACGTTGAGGAAGAGCAGCCAATCCATCTCGATTAACATAATGGTCAGAAGGCCTAGGAAAGAATCGGAAACCCGTAGCGGCCATGGCGTCCTATTCTCGGGGTTTGGGGGCGAAGCCCCCAACCAGTCGTAGGCGGCCGCTAGGCCGCCGAACGACTGGTATGGTGAATATTATCAGGAAACATCCTGCCTTGACTGTTCACCGAGCGCTGTACCTGCTTGCAGGAAGCCAGTTTGGATCCCGTTCAAGCCAGGCAAGATTTCCACCTTTCTGGGATCATAATGCTGATGCCAGGAATGCTTTTAAAGAGCGAAACAAGGTACTGGTCGCGAATGTGGCCTACAACGCAAAAGACAACCAAATCACAGCCAATCAATGCATCGACCAAACACGCGCTGGTCATCCAAGGCGAAAGTGGAACTCCACGTTTCGACGCGGTCTGATTGGTTTGCTCTCTAGCCGTTAACTATGTAGGCCTTATTAGCGACTAGTACCCAAAACAGTCTCTGGACTGCTTGTAAAAGTGAAATTCATGGCGTATCACTAGGAGCGATCTAGCGACGTTGATCTTTGTCGCTTTACTGGTTTTCTGGCTTTCAAGGAATGGGAGGCTGAAGAGATCTGAACGCAAAGCTCAACCCTTCTGAACCAATTAATCAAGTGGCGATTTCTGACAGATGACCTTGGACAAGCTATAGAGAAAAAGGCTGAAAAGACGAAGCTTCTATAGAAGCACGTAGAAGTGTTCTACTCCTCTGAGGAAATGCCTGAAACTCATAATTTAAAGGGTGAAGGAGTCGTTACTCCATTTGGTGAAAGAATGCGCCACGCATGTTACGCTGCTTGATGTCGCGGAAGCAACTGGAAACCGAATTTGGTTCAAATAGTGACAAGCCAGTGTTTTGCCTTCTGTAGACAAGTACCGTTCTTCGACCCGTGAGGGGAGGAGGAATCACTACATATCGCGAAGACGCACCGTGGGGGGTGCGGAAACGTGCAGTGGGGAGGGGTGTAAGGCTGTGGGAACGCGCCGTTGCTCCTACCGTAACCGCGGCAGCCAATAAGAGCCTGTTCGTATTTGGCGACGGGAGCGAGAGGACAGCCGGCCAAATCACACGTATCGACTCTTTCTGGGCGAATTTCGGAAAAAGTCGATACGTATGATTTGCCCGGCCGACCAATCGCTCTCGTTGCTCCCGTCGCGAAGTATGAACAGGCCGTAATGTGCGCTGCCTGTGCGGCTGGGCAGTGTCTGATTGGCTGCCGCGTGGTTACCGGTTACGGTAGGAGCAGCGGCGCGTTCCCGCACTTCCTGTGCACGTTCCCGCACCCCCGCCGTGCGTCTTCGCCACATGTACGGAAAGACCATTTGATCTACACCTTGGGATCCGAACCTTGAATCGATTAGGGGGCGGCGGAAGGCGCCTCTCCTTACTGCGTTACATGTGCCACGTCGAGCCTTCGATTTTACCCAACATGTCCGAAGTTGAGCAAAAAAAAACACAGCTTTATTTTGTACAGCACAAAATTTGAAAAAAAATCAGAATCGATCTCCAAAGTCTGGAGATTCTTCCAGTCAATCAGCAGTAGCCGCAGGTTCTCGGGCACTGCTGTGTCATCAGGGTACGGTAGATCGGGTTACGGCAGAGGCTGTAACGATCTCCGCAATCGGATCGACCCGTCGAGAAGTCCACGAGGTCTTGGCACACTGGAACAACGGCAGTTGAGCTGGTCAGGGCTCGGAATCGAACACGAATCGTCCCGATCACAAGCAAACGGCGACTTTTGCCACTGCGCCATATTTATTTTACTGAATACTGGCCGATCAAATGAGTGACCCGCCTTTAAGGCGGAATTTACACTTCGCTGATGAGCCCGATGATATGAAAACTGCCAATATCGATCGTCTGCGCGGTCTAATCGATATGGGCGCCTTCACAATGTCGCATCGACCCGCGAGTGAAGTATGAACCCTACTTCAGAACGACTCGGGATGCGCCGCGCATCTCACTCATGCACATATATCAAGCCAGATTTGCTGTTGCGCCATGCATGTCAACGAACCTGTAGGTCCAACTGGTGGCATCGCTGTGCTTCCTGCGTCCGTACAGAATCCGCACGTCCTAGGGCACTGTACGCGCATAACATCCGCGTAGAGCGCATTGCCGCACAGACTTGTCCTGTATGGGCAGTCGGATGTTCCAGTGCGTGGATTCACGAGATCGACACAGCCTAAGCGATCGAAACTCTTTCGAACGGCGGAAAAGGATACTGGTCGTTAATGTGGCCTACATGGGAGAGTGGAAGCATCAGTCCAGTCAGACCGCCTTATTGAGTGGGCCAACAACCAGACGAGCGTGTAGGGTCCGTGCTCTGATTGGTTAGCTCGTGTTGGACCGTGCTCTGATTGGTTGCTGTTGGCCGACGCGTCCAGACTTCCTCATGTAGGCCACATTAGCGACTAGTTCCAAGAACTAAAGATCATATCGTGATAGTCAGTGTAGTATTTAACCGAAACTTGTCCTAACAGCACTAACCGGCTAAACTGCATGGATGAGCACCTGTGCGCAGTATTTTTGAAAGAAGCACGGATACTAATGGGGAATTCTTCCTGGGCGGGTACAAAAAGGCATCAACCAGTCACAGACCTCGGTCGCATGCGCTAAAGGCATTCGTTTCGTTGCTACCTCCTCCACGCCGCGTTGCTTGTAGACGCCAAGGTGAATACGGCCTACGTAAGGGGGCGGGAACAAGCCGGTCGATTGCGGCCAATCATATCAATGCCCGAACACACGCCCGCCAATCAAGACACCGGCCTTGCATTCCCTATGGGCGGCAGCCCTATTCGATGCAGTCTGAATGGTCTGATGCATCCTGTTCCCGTCACCATGTAGGCCACATTAGCGACTAGTATGTTCTCCTGTTTAGCTGTTTGGGAAACAGAGAATGAGACAAAACAAAAAAATATAATTACAAAAATATAATGTAATGAGCAAAAATTATAGTGAATCGATTAAACAGCCAAGTTGCGAAACTGAACTGTGGTCATTCGTCTCTCTTAAAGCTTTGAAGGAATACGGAGTACTATGTGGGAACTTGACCTGGGCGTGTACAAAGGGGCGGGTGCTGAACGGCACTAACCAATCACATATCTTGGTTTGCGTGATTAGCTGGTGCCTTGCTCTTGCTGCCATCGTTTGTACTGGCCCAGGCAGAATCCACTTGTAATAATGACGTCAATACTACAAAGCTTTTATTTTTCTTTATCTTTTTATTATTTTATTTGTTACTTTATACTTTTTATATTTTTATCTTATTATTTTCCTGTTTAATTATTATTTTTAAAAATTCAACCGTATCATTTCCATTATTTTGTTTCAAGAAGATTTTTTGTTAAAAAATAGGAGCTCGTCGTTGATGTGGCCTACATGGGTGTGGGAACGCGCCAAACTAATCACAGCCAATCAGAGTGCCGACTGAACTCGCGTTTGCCAATCAAGTCTTTGGATGACATGTATGTTCTATGCGGCCAGTTTGATCTCGTACATCTCCCTTTTTCTCCATGGCCACATTAACGACTAGTTCCAAAAACGTTATCTTATACCGTACTTGTATTGGTAATAGAAGGCGTTGTTGCTGTCGTTGTCACGAGCACCACCTAGAAAAGAACAATTGGTAGATCAACATCAAAACTATGACATCGACGTATGAGGAGGGATTTATAGTGATATCGATCAAAGCGGTGCGTTCTTCCCCAGCGGTTTCTGGCACGCCCACCGCCTACTTCCCAACATGATCGCATTACGAAATATCGGGAAGCAAAATTGTTTTACGGAACTAGTCGACAATTTGGCCCGCGTGTCGAATGCCCAAGCAGGTCTGCGTCGATTTGCTGCGGTCAACAACTACTTTGGTTGGGTGGCGCGTTCCCGCCTTTTCTCTGCAGGCCATATTGCCGACTAGTACCAATTTTACTGTGCTCAGGCATGTTAGCAGCAACAACGCTCGGCAGCTGATATTGATTGCAAGCGCCCCCAATCGATATCGATTTCGTCTTGCTGTCCCGCGCAGCGACTGAAGTATAAATAACAACTTCGAGGGAAGGCAAAGATTGTCGGGTACTTTCTGCCAAGAGTGGACAACGCCGCGTCGAAGGGAGGCGCCAGCCAATCACAGAAGTGCAAAATTTCGTCTGCCGTGTTGCCCTCTCTCCGCGGAATGTACCAGCTGTTTGAAAAAAAATCACCTGAGTTGTCAAGCAGCAAATTTCCCCTGCAGTGGTGTTGATGCACTGTAGTGTGGCATCCTGGCACACTCCGTTGAGACATGCTGAATTGCTTCATTTAAAAATGACATCGAAATTATTCGATGAGAGGATCCCCGGATCTATCCTAGTCCGGGGGGGAGGCCACATAACTAAAAAGTATTATATGTAACAAATCCACTTGAGACTTACCGAGCGGCCTCTACGGAACAACATGGGACCTAAACAAGAAAAGTCACAAAGAAAAAAACGAAAAAATTACATTTGTTGCGGTTGTAAGCAGGCAAAGTTGTGTGTCCTCCTCACCATGTTGGATCCTGGGTATAACATGTCACGCGGCGGTCAGCACGTGGCATGCGGCTTCATGCGCCCTCCTCACCATGTTAGATCCTTGTTATAACATGTCAGCCGGCGGTCAGCACGCGACATGCCTCTATTCCGTCGCTCTTTGCCCGCCGAGACGGTTGTAAACCGCTATGATTTTTTATTTTTTGTTTGTTTGTTTGCTTGTTTGTTTGCTTTTTGGTTTCTTTTAGGTTACAATTCGTTCTCTAGGAGCCGCTCGGTAAGTGTCAATTCATTTTGTTACCTACTTTTTAGTTATGTGGCCCCCCGGACTAGGATAGATTCGGATCCCCTATTATTTAGTGCAAGTCGCTAATGTGGCCAACATGGCGGAGTGGCCGTGCACTGTCCAATCAGGTCGCATCGAAGGTGAGCTCATCTGATTGAATGGCGAGTGTGCTCTGGTTGGCTGGCTCGTTCACGCTTCTCTATGTAGGCCACATTAACGACTACCACCGCTTTCATAGCTGTCGTCAGCTTTCACTCACACGTGGTTTTATTCTAAAGCTCAGCACGAAGCCTAGGTGAGTTTAGCGAACATAGACCGACTGCGAAAGCGGTTGAAGTCGAATGCTCGACGCGACCCGACTGACACGCATAAACCGACACGTTATGGTGGAGGTCGATAATGTGGTCCTTTGGATGGCACGCCCATTCACTGCGTCCAGATTGGTCTAAACGAGGCATGTAGGCCACACTATCGACATCCACCATAACGCGTCGGTCTATGCATGTCAGTTGGGTCGTGCCGCGCATTCGACTTCAGTCGCCTTCGCGGCTGGTCTATGTTCGCTTAACTCAACTAGGCTTTGTTGTGCTGAGCTTTAGAATAAAACGTGTGAGTGAAGGCTGGTGACAGCTATGAAAGCGGTAGTACAAGTCGTTAATGTGGCCTACATAGAGAAGCGTGAACAAGCCAGCCAACCAGAGCGCCGACCGCACACCTTCCAACCTATCCGGCTGCACTGACTATACCTATCTGTTTACACCAAGAGCCAATCCTGTGCGGCCAGCTCTCTGATTGGCTGGCACGTTCCTGCATCTGCATAGGCCACACAACAGACTTATGCCCCGTCAATTTATGCACATCCTTCAGACTGCGCCGCGCGTTCCATTCCGTGGCGATACAAGTCGTTAATGTGGCCTACATGGCGAGGCGGGAACGCACTAGGCCACTCAGGTCGCATCGAAGAGGAGTGCTTCCTAGCATGAACATACGATATGCATGATCGGGGTGCGGCTTGAGATGCTGGAAACGGTCGTTGTTCTTGGGGCATAACTACGTAGGCCACATTAGCGACATGTATCGTCGGTTTTGTAACTGTAACTGTTATCAGTGCCGGCTCACGCGTGCTGTTCTAGAGTTCAGAATGAACCATCGATGAGCTAAGCGGAAATAGAATCACTGCGAAACTGATCTGGAATTGAATGCGCGGCGCGATCCGACGGACGGGACGGTGCAAAAATCGTCAAAAATGGGTACATGTTGGCCATGTGGTCTTCATGACGATCCAGACCAATAAGATCGCAGTGAATGGAAGTGCCACCCAGTGGGGGCGTTCGCGATCGGTGCTCTGATTGGTTGGCATGTTTCCTCTTCCCATGTGGGCCACATTCACGACTTGTACCACCAACCGACTGAGTGGACTTCACAACCTGAGAAGCTGCACCTTGTCGTTAGAAAACTTACGTCCAACTCCACCGTCAAGGCATTCGTAAAGCTCCTGTGCGCCTACTCCTAGAAATGGAGCAATGGCCAGAAGTGCGAACATCGGAGACATCATCGTAGAACGAGCTGGCTGCGGCAAGAGTTCCACGCTACTTATACTAAACCTGCTCCAGCTCCGACAGCTGTACTAACGAGGTGTAGAAGTGGCCCTCTGGCAGGACGTTCATCATCATCGGCGTCCTAAACAATCGGGCTCCATTCAGATGGGCGCTCAGCTTCAGAAGAACCATCCGGACGATCTATACGATTCGTACAATCCTGCAAACATTGCAGTGAAGGCCTCAGCAGTGCGAAATTTAGGCAGAAATCGAGCTGCGCTCAATCATTAGTTACGCAGTCCAGAATGGCTATATGGAAGGTCATCCACGACTTCTACTCCGATCTCTTCGATAGCCACGTCCACCTGCCCCCATGCCATCTTCTGCAGGCTGGATACGTCGTCCCCTCTGTTCTCCCGCCTAGATCCGACACGGGACCTCGTCGGTGAAGAAACGTACAGCACCCGGTCCTAACAGGATCAGACCCGAACACCTGAAGAACCTCCCGCCAGCGCTCATCAACACCCTGGCGCGGCTCTTCACACGCTACCTGTCGGAGTGCAAGGTTCCATCTCAGTGGAAGACCAGCAGGACCGTCTTGCTGTACAAGAAGGGAGACGTGCACGACATTGGCAACTATCGCCCGATCTGCCTGAGGTCCGTAGTCTACAAGCTGTTCACTCGAGTCATCCTGAATAGGATCAGCAGAACGCTGGACGAAGGACAGCCATGCGAGCAAGCAGGATTTCGGAGAGGACTCAGCACGATCGACCACATACACACCATTACGAAGCTCATCGAAGTGTCGCGAGAGTACAAGCTGCCGCTGTGCCTTACGTTCATCGACCTGAAGAAGGCCTTCGACTCTGTCGAAACTGAAGCGGTCCGACTCTGTCGAAACTGAAGCGGTCATCGACGCCCTGCTCACTCAGTGCGTTCCTGCTCAGTACATCAGAGTCCTTCGAGAGCTGTACAGTGGATTGACGACCAAGATCTCACCATTCTACAACGACGTCGTCAGGGACGTGAAGAGAGGGGTTCGGCAAGGGGATACCATATCCCCGAAGCTCTTCAGCGCCACCCTCGAAAACGTCATGCGTGAGCTAGAATGGGAAGACATGGGAGTGAAGGTCGACGGCCGGCAGCTGCACCATCTTCTTTCGCTGACGACATCGTGCTCATATCACCGAGCATCAGTCAGGCAGAGCGAATGCTGGCCGACTTCGATCGTGTATGTGGGAACGTTGGACTGCAGCTGAATCTTACGAAGACGATGTTCATGAGGAACGGACAAGTTTCTGATGCCCCATTCTCGCTCAACGGAACGAACATCTCCGAATGCTCCGGCTACGTGAATCTGGGTCGCGAAGTCAATATGGCCAACGACCTAGCGCCGGAGCTGAGCAGGAGGAAACGAGCGGCTTGGGGAGCTTTTAAGAGCGTCGAAGAAGTCGCGAAGAAGACGAAGAACGTCCGACTTCGTGCCCTCCTATTCGACTCTACCGTTCTTCCTGCCCTAACATACGCCTCAGAGACCTGGGCCTATGAAAGCAGATGAACACGCGATCAGCGTCGCGCAGCGTGGAATTGAGAGGACGATGCTCGAAGTGACACGGCTCACGCAAGCGACAGAAGGCCTCTGGAGTTTAGCCGCTTCGCAGACACTCGCTGAATGAGCTTCGTCGACGTTCGTAGATCAGATATGGTGTCGCATGGGCCAAGTCGTCGAAAACTAGGTGGGCCAGCCACGTAATGCGCTTCGCGGACACTCGCTGAACGAGAACTATCTTCGACTGGATTCCGACAAGAGAACACCAGGACGCCCACCAACGCGTTGGTCGGACTTCTTCGTGAGCGATATCACGCTCTTCGTGTCCCTTGAACGTGAAGGATCCATTGGAGTACTCTGGCACGAGACAGGGACGAACGGAGACGTTGCTGACACAGACTTGAGCAAGTCGATGGTCAACGAAGTAAGATGAGCATGAGATCAGCGTCGCACAATGCTCATACGAGAAGAGCAAGGGTGTTGAGTAATTCTGGCACGCGACAGGGACGGACACGTACGCTTTCCTAGCAATTCGTGTGATGGTCGGACTTCTTCGTGAAAGTCGTGGACGTGAGCGATATGACGCTCTTCGTCGGAATGTTCAAGACAGCAAAAGAACTATGAAGAAGACGAACCGCTCCTTACACTTGCTGAACTTCACCTTTACAGCTCTCCCTGGAGCAGCATGTGGCTCACAGGATTAAGACCTACGGTAGCCTGGAGAAGACAAGGCAACTGGGCTACTCTGGCACGAAATGAGAATGAATCTTCTGCTGGAGTCGCCTCTAGTAAAACACCCATCAACTGGAGGATAGCTGCTACAGTTGAGCGACAAAGAAGTGTTTCGGAAAGAGCCTCGAAAGTTTAAAATAAGGTCAAATGACTAGAAATAAGCACGAAATTCGGCTAATTAACACCGGATTTGCTAGTTTTTTTTCGTCAAAATCGTACAGCCGACCATGTGCGAACAACCAGCACGTCGTCTTCGGTCTGTTTTGCGTTGTCGTCACATGCTGTTGGAACACCTGGCCGTTTCAAGGTTACTAGTGTCGAGATAGCCTGGGCCTTTACAGAATTTTCAGGAAAAAACGCATTTATTCAATTATAGCCATAGTTTTGGCTGTAACCGCGACTACAGAAAGAGCTGATGAGCTATCTGATGACGATCCACGACTGCAGAGCTTATCCGGAGCAGAAACCGCACGTCTTGGGGCACTGTACCCGCATCAGCGAGACGTAGGCGGCCACGGTGCAGTACGAGACCATCGACGGACAGCTGGAGACACCCGTCGACGCATTCACCAGGTCGACACAGGCTGAAATAGAAGACGATCGATCTCTTCGGATCCGCACCGCACTTCGCTTCCACGCGGAACAGTTGCTACAATTGTGAAGTGCAATCGACGCCTGGGCCTAACTCACTGGTAGACGAGACTGTGGTGGTCGACGTGCATCTGCCGCATGTCTTCGGGCACTGCGTGGTCATCAGTGTGTAGTAGGCGGAGGTATTACAGTAGGCGGCCATCTTCGTACAGTCCGACACACCGGTTGAAGGATTCAGCTTGTCGACGCAGGCTAAACACTGATCTATGGCTTCAGCCCGGCTTTCCGACACCTCAGTCTCCGTCAGAAATGGACCTACATGTGCCATAGGTGGTGGTTGTCGACGAAGCGGTGCATCTGCCGCATGTCAGCGGGCACTGCGTGGTCATCAGGGAGTAGTAGGCGGCGACGTTGCAGTAAGCTACTTTGGAAGCGCAGTCCGACACTCCGGTGGTGGGATTGGTGAGGTCGACGCAGGCGCTCTGCACCTGGCCGAAGAGTGCGAAGGCAATCAGAACTGTGTGGAAGAACATGCTGGAGGAGGACTGCAGCCGATAGTATCACATCCCCGGCCGATGTCGACGGTTATAAGGCCCGCGGTCATAGATCAAGGCGGGCACTGTTTCAACGTCGCCCCATTCAGCTTCTGCAGATGAACAAACAGCGCAGTTGGCACGACGCCAGTTAGACGTCGGTGTGATGGCGTCAGGCCCTTAATCAGAGCAGAAGTCAACAGCCTGTAAGCGTGCTCCAAGCCGTCCGTGGAGCGCGCTTCGACTTTCGTATGGAATTATTGGGCTGTGAAGTGGTTACCACGCGCAAACTGCTCGAGAATATCAAACGACACGCGTCGCGGAATAGATAATTTGAGTGGATGGACCACCCCCCCCCAAGACACCTCAAACTTGGGTAACTAAACTTTGACGTACATAAATAACATAAAGCAGGAACACGAAATGTATACCGGTTAAGACAAAGGACAGGACCAATACAAGTAGGAATTATGGACAACATTAAGCTGACCAGAGAAGGGTCTCATGCGTAGACCTGAACGGGGGAAATGTACAGTGCTGCGAGAATCTCCACCCTCCACATAGTAGAAAAACATTTTCCGTTTTTGCTCAGTCCTTGAACCCAAAGAGCTAAGGGTCCTCCAAGTTGGGTGCAGGATTGCACCGTCTGTGGCAAGCGAGTTGGTGGCTCAGCAGGGAGTGACACTGCTTTACAGGTGATGCGCCAAGTGTTCGACCCCGTGCCTTGCACTGTTTTTGCATTTTTCATAACCGCTGCCTCTTTTATCAGTTTGATTCCTACACATCTCCTACACATTTATTTCACTCTAAATTACCAAATAAGGGTCAGAATCGTGCTATAGACCAAGTTTGGGCGAAATCGGTGATGGCAACCTCGACAGCGCTAGTCACCCGTGTCTACTGTAATCTACCGTAATCGGGCGAACTTTTAAAAACGCATGTCAGATTCGTTATCAGCACCCCAAATAACCCCCTGTGCGAGGTTTGAGCGAATTTTTCGACTTGTACTTGACCTTATACAATCTGATACAACTTCTGCCAATGCCAAACAGTCATTCACTCGAGAAGATGTTCGAAATGAGCTCCTTTTGCAGCAATACAGGCCTTCAGTCTCTTCTCCACCGACGTCACTGTGGGCCGCAGGAAAGTGACGTCGATATCGTCCCACGCCTTCTGAAGTGAAGCTTTGAGAGCGTTCAAACTTTGGTGACTGTTCGAGGAGACCTTCTGCTGCAAGTAGCCCCACACAGCGAAATCCATCGGATACAGATCAGGCGAGTTAGGTGGCCAGACGTCCTTCGTCCAGTAGCCAGGGAAGTGACCCTCGCAGAATGCCAGTGTGGATCTCGCAGAATGAGCAGGTGGCCAGTCCTGTCGGAACGCGCATTGACCACTGTCAAAATTCCCAGCAACCCAGGGGAGAAGAACATCGCGCAGGATCTTTTCTTGGTAGACTTCAGCCTTGATTTTCACCGAACGGTTGACGAAAACCAGAGGTGTGTTCTTGCCCAGGGTAATGCCAGCCCATACCATTACAGATTTCGGAAAAAGAGTCCGTCCTTTTGAGAGCACGACGTTGAGAAGACCTGCTTCTGGGTGGAGGCAGCAACTGACACTGATTCTGTGAGTTGTGTGCCACTTCAATGGTAAAAATCTTCTCGTCCGTCCAGATGACGTTTGACAAGCGGCCCTTCTGGATCTCCTTCGGCAACAACTTGGACTTTTCCAATCTTATCTGCATGGCAGCTTCCGCAGGGGCTTGTCCGCGATAAAGACGATAACTGCGAAGCCCAAGGTCCTGTTTGACGATCTTTCTGTATTGTTCTGCGGGAAACCCCAAGGTCTACGGCCATCCGATTCATGCTAACTCCATCGTTCCGGTCGATTCTCTTTTTGATGACCTTTCGAAGGCGGAGAGTGTTCACAGTACGTGGTCTGCCAGATCTCCTCCTCGGTTCGACCGTTCCTTCCTCTCTGTACTGCTTCACAATGTGTTGGACTGTTCTGGCAGAAATTTGAAGTCGTCGAGCGATCTCTGCTGCAGAATGTCCTTAATCGGCGAGATGTGCGATGGTGGAACAATGTGGGAATCTTTCATTGTCGAGGGTATTGAGTGTATCACCTTGCTTGGTTTTTGTACATACTTCCTACATTCTAGAAAAATCCTAATAATTGATCTCCCGCCATTTTCAAAAATACAGTAGCGGTTTGAATTTCGCGCAAACAATTAGGAGCCACCCTGTAAATTTGTAGGAGATGTGTAGGAAGCAAATTGGTAAAGGAAGCAGCGGTCATGAGAAATGCAAAAATGGGGCATAGCACGGGAGTCCAACATTTGGCCTATCACCCGTGAAGCAGCGTACCCTCCTGAGCCACCTCGTACTCGCTTGCCGCAGAGCCTTTCGCCAGGTCCCATACATTCCGCGCGCACGTATGCCGTGGGCACGCTCTGGCGGTGCAATTGTACCCAATTTCGAGGGCCCGTAGCTCTTTGGGTTCAAAGACTCAGCAAAAACGAAAAATGTTTTTATACTATATGAAGGGTGGAGATTCTCGCAGTACTTGCGCTTGCAGACGAATTTGTCAAAGTTTTTTCTAAAGATGATGGAACCCTTCCTCCTATTAGCTTTTCCATTCAAAATAAAATGACGGATTACCCTTATTTCGACGCTACTACCATCTATGAGCACCTCTCTAGATGGCCAGCTTCAAACTCTGTTACTCCTGACGAAGTTCCTTTCACCTTTATTAGGAATATAACACATGCAATTGCCTTCCCCTTGGCCTATCTCTTCAACCAGTCCATCACCTTCTCAGAAGTCCCGTCTTTGTGGAAGCATTCCTACGTTACTCCCATTTTGAAAAAAGAGCCTGTTTCTGATCCTTCAAATTATAGACCAGTGAGTATTACCTCAATATTTTGCAGGTTGTTCGAAAAGATATTGAATAAGCATATCTTGGAGCACCTGAATTCCAACAGAATCTTTCCTGCGTCTCAACATGGGTTTGTAAGCGGTAAATCCATCGAAACTAATATGCTGGAATGCCTAAATGACTGGACTGCGGCTATAGATAATAATAAAACCATAGACGTGGTGTATTTTGACTTTGCTAAGGCATTCGATAGGGTTAGCCATCCCAAACTGATTCACCGCCTGAAAGCTCTCGGAATACATGATAAAGTTGTCAGCTGGGTACGTGAGTTCTTATCAGGTAGAACATATCAAGTGTGTGTAAGCGGAACCTTTTCTAATGTTTATAGCCTCCATAGCGGTGTTCCCCAAGGTGGCGTCCTTTCACCTACTCTATTCAACATTTACGTCGCAGAACTTTAGGATCTTTTCTTGAAAGAAGGCGTAACCTCCGTGCAATATGCCGATGACTTGAAGATTTACAGAGAAGTTTCTTCTGCTCGGGACACTGATGCTATTCAATCTGCCATTGACAAGCTTTACATGTTTTCCGTTACTTGGCAGTTACCACTTGCTCTACAGAAAACGTATCATTTACGAATTGGCTCCTCTGAGCTGCCTTGTTCATACTCAGTATCTGGTCAGCCAATCTCTAGAGTGAATGAGATTAAGGACCTAGGCTTTTCTTATACGGAGAAGCTAGACTTCAGTTCTCATATAAAAGCCATTTGCAGAAAGGCTAGCGTTAGAATCTTCCATATATTTAAGGCATTGACGACTAGGGATAAAGAAGTACTTCTTAAAGCTTACAAGGTGTACGTGAGACCGCTCGTCGAGAGTTCATGTTCCGTGTTCTCCCCTGCTAAACAGAAAGATGTTCTGATGATAGAGAAGATTCAGAACAATTTCACCAGGAAGATTCTATTGCGAAATGGTGGATTTCTGTATGGCAGAATCCCTAGAGCTAGCATTAGGAATGCTTATCTGGGTATTCCGTCACTCAAGTCAAGGAGATACTATTTCGATATAGTTATGGTCTATAAACTAATCAACCACCTGATCCCAGTTTCCTGCACAAAATTTTACACCCTACGACCCTCAGTCACTAGGGGTGGAACCGATGAGCTGTTTTTTAAATCACCTAAAACCTCACTAAGAGCCACCTTCTTTACGGTTAGAGCTGGTTTGAGGTATCTCAAATGGAGTAAGACGAGGACTGTGCCGACTTCTCTTCCTTCGTTCAAACGTATGGCAAAAGCGACTATATTCAGTGCAAAATAGGAAATCCGGTGGTGCGTTCTCCACGTTTCCATCATCCAACCATTTACTATCCTATTGATCCTCCATGTCTACAGACGCTCTATTATCCTATTGTTGTTCTGGTTGTGTTGATGTGGTTTGGGTTCTGTATAACGTCTGTCTTAAACAGCGTAATAAATGAAATGAAAACTATCCATTTCCCCCGTTCCGAACCACGCCTAAGACCCTTCCCTGGTGAGAACACGTACACATTAGCATTAGTTATAGAGATATACAATAGGACCCTTGAGGCATCGTTAACTCTTAGCCGCTGACGAAATCCTGGAGCAGAGAGAGTGAGGACCCTCCGAAACTCGGATCACTTGGATCGATCGTTTTGTAGATTCACAATAGGTTTTGATGAGAAATCGTTCTCGTCGTTGAAACCGATGCTCCGGTGCATGCCACCTGTGACGCCATCGTGACTCGTCTGAGAAGCTCCATAGGCGCAAGAGGAGGGCAATTTGAATGGAGATTGTAATTTTTGATTGCTATGGACCTTAGTGAGGATTGCGAAGTGTTTTTCTCCGTTTTGAATTGTTTGTCTTGCTATGACACTTCAATTATTGTAGGCCCATAACTAGTGCGCACCACGTAATAGGTTGGTGCATAAGTTCTCGACGTTTGATCCTTCCTGAATTGAGAGCGCATTTTCCCGCCAAATTTCTCACATGTATCAACGCGTAAATGATCGATCGATAGAGAAAGGAAAGGGCTACAAAACTGTTCCTAACATTTACTTCTGCGTTGTTAACGTCAGCTATTATGGCCGAGCAATTCATCCCAACTGAGACGCATATTCGGCACGTCATGTTATTCCTGCATCAATCTGACCTCATTGCCAACGAATCGTATCGTCGCCTGAAGGATATTTACAACGAGAGTGCTCCTGCTCGAAGAACTCTGTACCAGTGGTTCTCGAAGTTTGCAGTTGGTGAATTCTCCGTTGAAGATAGTAAACGAGAAGGGCGCCCGATGACACTGGATTTGGATGGCCTCCGAAGTAGAGTGGAAGCGGACCCATACCAAACCACTCGCGAACTATCGAGCACTCTTGGTGTTCGTCACTCAACAGTCGTTCGAGGATTGAAGTCGATTGGCAAGGTGCAAAAATTGGGTCGCTGGGTACCTCACGACTTGACACAACATGACATGGGTCGCAGAGCCGATGTCGCTCTGTCTCTCCTTGCCCTCAGACGTACCCACGGATGGCTGGACAACCTTGTCACCGGGGATGAGAAGTGGATACTCTACTCTAATTATCACCGGCGTGCACAGTGGATTGACGCAACTGGAGAGGCAGAGGACGTTCCGAAACCCGACCTTCACGTGAAGAAGGTGATGCTATGCATTTGGTGGAGCGTTCTCAGCGTAGAATACTGGGAGCTGCTGGACGAAGGGATATCTGTGACGGCAGAGGTTTACGTCAACCAACTGAGGAAGTTGGGGGCCCACCTTCAAACCACACGAGGAGAGCAAGTGAAGGTGTATTTTCAACACGACAACGCTAGACCGCATATTGCTAGAGCGACGGCGGCTGAGTTGGCGGACTACGGATGGACCGTTCTTCCACATCCACCTCACTCACCAGATCTCGCTCCTTCTGATTATCATTTGTTTTCAAGTCTTCAACGCTATTTGGACGGCCAGCAATTTAGGAACCGAGAGGATGTCAAGGAGGCACCGCTCACATTTTTCGAATCACAACCGGCCACGTTTTGGAGAAAAGGCATCCATGACATACCAGCACGTTGGCGAAAGACAATTGATGTAAAGGGTGGTCACTTCGAATGATTTGATATTGTCGTTCGTATGTTGTGATAATAAATATTTCATGCCCCAAATGTCCGAGAACTTATGCACCAACCTAATAATTCGAAAACCAGGATATTCCGCGGCTTGATCCACTTTCGTAGTTCGGCTGTGTTTCCGGTTTCAGATCAAAAATCTCGGCGCTATTGAGGCGCTTGACCGATCAGTTGAAACGATATACCATTTACATGTCGAATTGGACAATTTTCAAATCAAATTGGACACTCTTCAAGCTAGTCTAAGACTTCTGAAATCGAAGCGAATTTTTCCGAATTGAAATGAGGATCATCTAAGTACATCAAACTGGAGACTCTTCAAAAAGGTTAGAATAATTTTTTGTACAAGGAAAATTTTATTATGATTTCCTTGAAGTTTCAATCCACTCACCCAATAAGTAACACTTTGTTTGAAATTGTATAAAATTCACTTTTTTGTGAGAAATGTAGATGCTTTAACTATAGCCTGCTTTAAAAAGCAGGAAAGTTGCAGTTTTCATGCTAAAAAAATTACGCCATGCACTCGTCCAAGACGTCGCGATTTTTATTCGATTGATAGCAAAATTGTTGTTTGCCTAAAGTATCATACTTGTGCGCGCGTGGAACGCAGTCGGGGGAGGCGCCGGCTATCGCCTGTACCCGATACCAGGTCCCTCTCTCGGATTTCCCGCTCAGGCCAACCAAGCCTTCCATCCCTTCGGGGTCGGTGAATTGGTACCAGACGTGTCTGGGAAGGACAAAGCGGTGACTTGTTCATCGGCTGGCCACCGCAAGTCATTGTATGGCCAAATACGCATTCAACTCGCCTCCACGACATCCTGTAGAAGTAGAATGCGTGGCGCATCCCGAAGGGGATTGAGTAACGTCGTTCTTTATCCTTTTACCCTTTATCCTATCATACTTGTAAACGATGCAACAAAAGCATTTCTAATGAAAACACATATTCTCACCTTAATTTATTAATTTTAATTTAATTTAATTAAGCACAAATAGAAACACAATTGCATTTATAATTTTTCTCAAAAAATAAAAAATTTATAAAATGGTTACACTTATTAAGAAAGCTAAACTAAAAAAATTCAAAGAACGTTATATCAAATTGCCCTTCCTAGAACAAAAAACTATTCTAACCATTTTACTCAGTACTTCGGGCGTTCCTACTCAGTACATCAGAGTCCTTCGAGAGCTGTACAGTGGATTCACGACCAAGATCTCACCATTCTACAACGACGTCGTCATTGACGTGAAGAGAGGGGTTCGACAAGGGGATACCATATCCCCGAAGCTCTTCAGCGCCACCCTCGAAAACGTCATGCGCGAACTAGAATGGGATGACATGGGAGTGAAGGTCGACGGCCGGCAACTGCACCATCTTCGCTTCGCTGACGACATCGTGCTCATAACACCGAGCATCGGCCAGGCGGAGCGAATGCTGGCCGACTTCGATCGTGTATGCGGAAGCGTTGGACTGCAGCTGAATCTTACGAAGACGATGTTCATGAAGAACGGATGGGTTTCTGATGCCCCATTCTCGCTCAACGGAACGAACATCTCCGAATGCTCCAGCTATGTGTATCTGGGTCGCGAAGTCAACATGGCCAACGACCTAGCACCAGAGCTGAGCAGGAGGAAACGAGCGGCTTGGGGAGCTTTCAAGAGCGTCGAAGAAGTCGTGAAGAAAACGAAGAACGTCCGACTCCGTGCCCACCTATTCGACTCTACCGTTCTTCCTGCCCTAACATACGCCTCAGAGACCTGGGCTATACGAAAGCAGGATGAACACGCGATCGGCGTCGCGCAGCGTAGAATCGAGAGGACGATGCTCGGAGTGGCACGACTCACGCAGGTGAGAGGCCTCCGGAGTTCCGAGCTTCGCCGACGTTCGAAGATCAGAGACGCTGTCGCATGGGCCAAGTCGTCGAAAATTAGGTGGGCAGGCCACGTAATGCGACTCGCAGACACCCGCTGGACGAGAGCCGTCACCGACTGGATTCAGCGGGATGTCAAGAGAACACCAGGACGCCCACCAACGCGTTGGTCGGACTTCTTCGTGAAAGCCCTGAACGACCGATATGACGCTCTTCGTGTCCCTCGAGCGAGGAGGATCCATTGGACCACTCTGGCACGCGACAGGGACGAATGGAGACGCTGCTGGCGCCCGCTCGAGCAAGTCGATGATCAACGGGACGACAGGTGATACAGGTGAACCATTTTAGACAGTCTATAGTTTAATCTGTATGACGCTCGTTTCGATTTGGAAGGCGTTCAATTTGATTTCAAAATTGTCAAAAAACAAGTGCCCAATATGACGTAAAAAATGTCCAACTCGGCATGAAAATCGTATAAAACCCCGAACCGCTTTCTGACCTTTGAATACAATAAAACGGTCGAACCGTCAACCCAATAAAATCTCCTCAAACAACCTCGTTGCAAAGAAGTACTATAGCAGAAACGTTGTTAGCACAGTGCCGAGATTTAAAGATAAGGGGCATGGTGCTTCCAGAAAGTCTATTTAACACCGATCTTTGACCCTTACAGGCCACATACCGAAGATAAGGCAACACCATGGTCGAATGGATTTCCCGAGATAACAATGGAGCACTGGATGCCTTCAAGCATGTTGGTTGGACGTCTTGGAGGAAACTCTGAACGACGAATTAGACGCTCTTCTCGCAGATGTGCAAGAAGAACCCAGTGGGCTACTTTGGCACATGATTGAGTTGTATGGTAAAGTTCACATGGTCGTGGAAGTACTACGATCAGTGTGGTTCAGTGCGGTTGTATTCTTATTTGCTTCGGGCAAGACAGTAACAGAACAGGTATCAATGCGTAGCTGATGTTTATTACTTCTAATTGTGTCCCGAACTTCTTTCCGTGAGCTGAAGCTTATCCTGTACAGTAGCCGCAAGTTCTGGGGCATTGCGTCCTCATCAGCGACACGTACGAGGCAACGGTGCAGTACGAGGCCATAGACGGGCAGCTGGAGACACCCGTCGATGCATTCACCAGGTCGACGCAGGCTGAAATAGAGCACAACATTAGTATTAGGTTGTCACATAAGTTCTGTCCGATCCCGATAGGCGTTACTTTGTGATTGTTTTTTCATGTATAGGGAAAGTAATTGTATATATGTTGTATACTATTTTGTAGCGCTAGTTTCGCTCTGTAAAACTTGTTGTGTTGCTTTTAAAAAGTCGTGAGCATTGCTTCGTTTTAGGTGCTGGACGAAACCATGGAAAAAACGCACTTGCGGGTAATAATGCTTCATGAGTTCAAGCTTCGCCGCAGTGTTAGCGAGGCAACTCAAAACATCAAGATGGCATGGGGAGAGGACTCCGCTAACGAACGCACCGTGCACAGATGGTACCAGAAGTTCCGGGTTGGAGACGTGGACCTCAAAGACAAGGACCGCTCAGGACGACCAGCCAAATGTGATGACGGACGTTTGAAAGAACGAGTGGAAGCCGATTCACGAGGAACTGTGCGTGAAATGGGGAGAGAACTTCAGGTCAGTCGTACAACCATTTCGAGGCACCTAGAGGCGATAGGAAAGGTGAAAAAGCTGGATAAGTGGGTGCCCCACGAACTCACTGAGGAGCAGCAGAGGTGTCGCCTGGAGATCTGTTCTTCCCTTACTATAAGGAACGAAAACGATCCATTTCTTGACCGGATAATTACCTGTGACGAAAAATGGATCGTGTACGACAATCGAAGAAGATCAGCGCAATGGCTGGATAAGGAAGAACCGCCGAAACACTTTCCCAAACCTAGCCTCCATCCGAGGAAGGTCATGCTCACTGTCTGGTGGGCTGCAACTGGTACTATCCACTACGACTTCTTGAAGCCTGGTGAAACCATCACGGCAGAGAGGTACTGTCGTGAATTAGACGTGGTTCACCAAAAGTTGCTTGAAATGCGTCCTGCACTTGTGAATCGAAGAGGACCGATCCTTCTTCACGACAACGCCCGTCCACATGTCTCGCATCTGACCACCCAAAAATTAAACCAGTTGAGATATCCCGCATCCCGCTTATTCACCAGACCTAGATCCAACGGACTTTCATCTTTTCAAGCATCTCGATGGTTTCCTCAAGGATAAAAACTTTACTAATGTAGCAGATATCGAAATTGCCTTCGAGTGTTTCATTGCTTCTAGAAATTCAGATTTCTTCCGAAATGGAATTAACGCTCTTGTATATCGTTGGCAGAAGTGCATTGATTGTAGCGGTTCTTACTTTGATTAATAAACTTTATTTTCTGCTGAGATACTACACCGCAAAGTTGCCGTCGAAAATCGGACAGAACTTATGTGACAACCTAATAGTTAAAAGGCAGGCAGACAATAGTCATTATTAATCAATAGGGTCGGTTGTTTAGAGTGCGACACATATTCTGTCACCCAGAAATCAACCATGTATTCTAACAGTCAACAGTCTAAGGCCTCGTTTATACTCTATTCGCGGCGCGGCGCATCATAAAGAGAATCACCGGTATTGATCAGGCCGCGCGATTCAATCGATATTGCTAATTCTTATTATGATACGCAGTGCAGTTAGTGCAGTATAAACCGGCATAAGAGTCCGGTCATGGTCTGCGACCGATGGGAGCAACTGGTCTCCCGAACTACTGACTGGGGCTCCTCCCCATCAGTAAGAATCCAGGACAGAAATCGGTCGATGTTGTTTACTAGCTGTGGATCCTATCCATCGGCCAACATATTCGCGTAATTTCGACCTCAAATGGCCAGTTGTCACAGAAGATCGATAGCGTCTATCAAGATGTAAAGCCCGATCAGAGACTGATTGGTCGGCTAGACTGACAGAATAGAGGTGAATTCCTTCCAGAAGTTGCTTTCAGAGTCAGGCTAATCGACCGTTTTGTGGCTGAAAGCAGCCCCGCCCGTCATCGACCGTTTATTGATTTATTGATCGATTTTTAAAGAAAATCTCGTCGTCCACATCCAACAGCCATTGATTGTCCCTATCTCAGGCGGCCAATTTTCCTAACAATCGATAATCGAAAACATTAGATGATTCGTCATGGACAGACGCACACATGGACGCACGCACGAATAAGGCTTTGAACCCCTGAAGTGCTAAGCCGACGTCAGGAAACACCGCTACGTACAGCTACAGCTACAGCTATTTGGTTAATCTGATGTTGTCGTTGAAAACGTGGATTTCAATAGAAAACTTACTGGAAGTTGAAGTGACCGATGTGCTGGTGCATCTGCCGCATGTCTTCGGACACTGAGTGGTCATCATTGTGTAGTACGCGGAGTTGTTACAGTAGGCTGCCATCGCCGAACAGTCCGACACACCGGTCGAGGGATTCAGCAGGTCGACGCAGGCTAAACACTGGTTGCTCTGGGTGTCATTCTCACTGGACGGCCTTATAACAGAAAAAAACGATCGATACTGAAGAGCCGATCGATTTTGGTTATTTACTGTCCCGTGGTCTCAGCAATCCGATTCCAAAAGCTTAACCGAAGGCAAGAACTGATATCAATTTCGCCCCACTCTCACCTCAAACAGCCAGCGAAAAATCGATTTCAGTCAATAATATTGATTCTCGCCGTAAGCGCTGAACTCCGAAAAACTCATCATCGATCGATATTGATTGATCGGTCGATGAAAAGCCCATCCAACGGCCATCGTCAATCCGACTTGCAATTCAATGCAAAACCGATGGCGATTCCAAATTCAGACAGGGTACTCAATACCACGCCATAATATCGATCGATATCGATCTATAGGTCGGTATTGTTTTCTCTCTTCCCTACAGGCAGCGCAGCCTCCATCTACTTGAGAGATTGCTATAGCGACGACAGGCAACTTTTGGGAATTGTATTGATCGATATCGATTAATTGCCCAATATTGAATTTTGACGCCCTCTCAGACTGCAGCTGCCACCTTGCGACAAAGATCGATAGTAGTGATCGATATCGATTAATCGGTCGATATTGTTCTCCCTCTTAAAAGCCAACGCAGCTGTCAACGTATTTAGGTGTCTGACACCTTAATCAGTGCAGATCGACACTTCTACGGTAATCAGTACCACTCAACAAAACCGATCAATATCACATGTACGTGATTACCACCCCAAACAAGCTGCTCTGGGCAAAAATCGATATCGATCAATATCGATGAATCATCTATCAACATCATATTTTGCGTGATTCTCTCCTCAACCGTTCTACTCTGAGCAAAACGCGATTTTATCGGTCGATATCGATTAATCGGTCGAAATAGTTCTCTCGCTAGGGAACCCGGCCAATGATCTTGGTATTTGTGTGTTTCGCACTTCGAATGGGCAAATTCAGACAAGAATCGATAGTATCGATCGTTACTGGTATTGGTTGACCAATGTTGTTCGCATTGTGAAGCCATTCCCACTACCACTTTCGTGGATTGATCGGAAAGCAAGCCTTACTTCCGTCCAGAGGTCACTAATTTTGCGCGGACGGACGGGCAGAGAGGCGTTTAATTGATGTATATCGATCTCTCGCCAAGAACTCCATCCAGCTGCTATCGTATTTGTGCTACTCCCACCTCGTATGGGCAAATCCAGGAAAAATCGATAGCATCGATCGATATTGGTAGAAGTCGATCGATAATGTTTGAGCTATGGAGTCGGTCCAGCAGGGCGACCACCGCATTTGCGTGGGCGGTCGACCCCTTTTCCCTCCCAGCGGTCACTAATTTTGCGCGGACGGATGGGCAGAGAGACAGACCTTCGGAATGGCCCCCTTTTTGTATAGAGCTGGATCTGCTTAGAGTCAGACAATCGCCAAAGGCAACCATGGACTCACTTGTGCTGGTTGTCGACGACGTCGTGGAGCATCTGCCGCATGTCTTCGGACACTGCGTGGTCATAAGTGTGTAGTAGGCGGAGTTAGTACAGTACGCGGCCATTGCCGGACAGTCCGACACACCGGTTGAGGGGTTCAGCAGGTCGACGCAGGCTAAACACTGGTTGCTCTGGGTGTCATTCTCACTGGACGGCCTCATAACAGAAACAATCGATCGATATTGATGAGTCGATCGATTCTGGTCATTTTCTGTCCTGTGGCCCTAGCTTCTGCGCCACTCTCATCTTAAACAGTCAGCGGAAATTCTATGTCAATCGATAATATTGATCGATATTGATTATTAGCTGACTGATATGAGAAGCAGGCCTAGTTCCCGTCACGTTTATATGGCTCCCATCCCACCGTAAGTGCTTAGCTCCGAAAAACTCATCATCGATCGATATTGATTAATGGGTCGATAAGGAGCCCGTCATCGTCAAAATCGAACTTGCAGTCCAAAGCAAAATCGATAGTATTGATCGATATCGATAAATTACTCCCTACCGAAGAAGGAGAAAATCCAGTGGTCGTTACATTTACATGATTCCAAATTCAGACGCGGTAGTCAATACCCGACCCGAGTCAATAATATCGATCGGTATCGATTAATAGGACCGTATTGTTTCCTCCCTTCCCCACGGACAGCGCAGCTTCCATCATACTTGTGAGATTCCTGTTGCGATAACGAGCAACTTTTGGGGAACAGTATCGATCGATATCGATTAACGGCCGATATTGTTCTCTCTCGTCCCCTCAGACCACGCAGTTGCCATATCGCTTGCGAGGTTTTTTCACCTCGAACGAGCAATATCGATCGAGGGTAATGATCGATACCGATTAATCGATATATGTTGCTCCCTCTCCTAAAAGCCAACGCAGGTGTCAAACTGTTTAGGTGGTTGATACATTGAGCACAATCAATGAAGATCGATACTCGTACGGTAATTAAAATCGATCAATATCACATTTACGTGATTCCCACCCCAAGCTGGCTGCTCTTGGCAAAAATCGTATCGATCAATTCGAAATCAAACAGCCTCACGTTGATTAGCCCCTATCGATCCGTATTAATGATCCCCACCCTAAACGAGCTACTCCGGCCGAAAATCGATTAATCGGTTGATATTGCTCCCTTTCTTTCCCTCAGACCGCACAGCTGCAATCATGCTTACGAGATTACTATTTCAAACGGGCAACTTTAGGCAAAAATCGATAGCTTCGATCGATATCTATTTATCGGTCGATATTGTTCCCTCTCCTGAACGCCAGCGCAACGGCCAGTGCATTCGCACGGTTCCCATCTGGAACACTTATTCCCCCAGTGACCAGTACCAATCGATAAAATCAATCGATATCATATTTACCCGATTCCCACATCAAACCAGCTGCTCCGAGCAAAATCGATCAGTCGGTATCGATCAGTCGTGGATATTGATTAATTGATGAATATTGCTCTCTCCCTAAGAACTCCGTCCAGCTGCTATCGTATTTGTGCGACTCCCACCGGAAATGGGCAGATCCAGAAAAATCAATAGTATTGATCGATATTGCTAGAGGTCGAACGATGATGTTCGCGCCATGGATCCGGTCCAGTGGAGCGACCACCACATTCGCGTGGGCGGTTGACCCTTTTTCGCCTAACGGTCACTAATTTCGCGCGGACGGATGGACAGAGAGACAGACTGTCGGATTGTGTTTTTATATATAGCAGGATCTGCTCAGAAACTGTCAGAAAAGCAGCCCTGGACTCACTTGTGCTGGTAGTCGACGACGTCGTGGTACATCTGCCGCACGTCTTCGGACACTGAGTGGTCATCAGAGTGTAGTAGGCGGAGTTAGTGCAGTACGCGGCCATCGCCGTGCAATCCGACACACCAGTGGAAGGGTTCAGCTTGTCGACGCAGGTGGCTGAAAAATGAGCTAAAACGGCTGAAATAGGAGGCCTTCTTGGAGTATCCGTGACCTACTTGTAGTCGTCGTGCCGGAGCTCGTGCATCGGCCGCACGTCCTCGGACACTGCTGCGTCATCAGGGTGTAGTAGAGCGAGTTCTGGCACAGAGCCACCCGATTCGGACAGTCCGACACGCCGGTAGCAGTGTTGATGAGGTCAACACAGGCTGAAAATACGGTGATTCCGTCGAGCACTGGGGCGTTAGAGCATGTTCGTACTTCGTGACAGCAGCGACAAAAGCGAATGAAGCGACGGCGCCGGCGCCCAAGTATGAACACTTTTCGGCGGCGCGCGCTCGGGTTTAATCGATTTGCATGTTTTGCACGGGCGACGAGTCGTTCTTGTCGCGAAGTATGAACAAGCCCTTAGTCTGCGTGGGCGAGGTTCCACAAAAAGGGCGAGACTTGCAGTGCACTGGAGGGACGCTCGATTAGGACATTAGCTTATAGGATTGATGCATGCTAAGAAGCTACCGTAATTCGATTTGGTGGTGTTTCTAAAGTTTAGAATTTCTGCAATATGTGGGTGGAGTTGTGGAAAAAAGGGCGGAGACTTGCTGTGACCTTGTCCAGGTACTTCCTCCCTAGTTCCGATAACACCCGAATTTATGGTGTCAGTGCCGGGTGAAGAGACTGTTTCTGCCCTGTGCACGGGTGTATTAAATGTTCAGGACTACCGCAGTATATGGGCGGGATCTATAGAATGGGTGGAGACTGCTATGCACTGTATTCTCCTTCAGATACTCCCTACCAAATCTTTCCCCGAAAAACTTTCAAGTTTGGGGCTAACTCTGAGATCTATGGGCGGGATCTATAAATTGGGCGGAGACTTGGCTAAGCACTGTGTTCTCGTTAGGACTCTCACTAACAACTTTCCAGAGTTAGTGCTGTCAGTCCCAGCTGACAGTTCTTGTTCCACCCTGTATAAGAGTGTTTTACAACTCTTATACAGGGTGGAACGGGCTATCGTATCTTGTGGGCGGGAACTTCAAAAATGGGCGGAGGTTTGATACACATTGTATTCTCACCCATATGCTCCCTACTGGATTGCTAGACGTAACAACTTCCGAGCTTACGGTGTAGATACCGGGTGAAAACACTAGTTCCGCGATGTTTATGGATGTTTCACACGGCTTACTATCCTGCGACTCGTGGGCGAGATCTCAAAAAATGGGCGGGGCTTACGACGGAGAATACCCTGAGCTAAAAGGCTCAGTTCTGCCAGCTTCATTCAACGATGGCGATGTTTATAAGGTCAACTCAGGCTAGTATATGATAATGCCGTTGTCCCTTCAGCGTAAGTGGATACAAGTCGTTAATATGGCCTACATTATCAGGCAGTAACGCATAAGCCAATCAGAGCACAAGCCGTTCAGGTCCTCACTCGGTGGCATTTCCATTCAATGCGGCCTGATTGGTCTAGTGCGTGTTCGCGTCTGGCTTGTCTCACAAAACCTGGGGGTTGCACTTTGGGGCGGGGAACCATTTAATGGGCGGGCCTTGTGGCGAAGTGTGTTCTGTCAGTGAACTCCTTGTTGAACACAAGAACTACGGAATTCATCAGCTCGATTCAGGCTCTAAGTGCAATCGCTGTTTAACAGATTTGTTTAAGACGAGCCAGAACTAAGCGCTTTGGGGCGGAGCTACACAAAGTGGGCGGAGACTAGAGAGTGGTCTGGCATAGGTTCACTAGATTATTAAAATCGCCCACATGCAGCCGACTTTATAGGATAAATAAAAGTTGAAAATTGCCACTGTTACCCATCTTAGGAAACCGCTACAGCAATTCATAGCTCGGTTCACAGGTCCCGCCCACAGTATGTTAGAAATGCTCGAGCATACTGTGGGCGGTACCTACGAACCGCGCTATGAATTTGGAGATTCCGCTATCCACTTTTTACTTTGCATCTCAGTGCTGTCCTGCAGGAGGTTAAGGACCGAGCTCATTTTATAAACCCTACTATGGGCGGAGCTCCATAAAATGGGCGGAGAATCGGCAGTGTTCTATTAAAACGGCAACAAACACCATTCGCCGACAATAAGCCCTGGTTTATATTATACTTGCGCCGCCGCGCAACGGGGCACTATAGTCGGAATAGGCATAGGCCTTTGTCATACCATCGCTCACCCCGAGCGACGCCTAATGGTATGCTCCCATATCGATCGGGCGGCGCGATGGAATCGATATGGGTGCATATCATTAGGCGTCGCTCGGGGTGAGCGATGGTATGACAAAAGCCATAGATCAGACGGCGCCTAAAATCGATAACTGCGGCGATCGCCATGCCGCGTCGCGCAGCCGAGCAACTATAAACTAGGTCTAAGGCAAATAGCTAGCTATGCACTTGAGCGGCCTATAATTCGCATAACTCCTTCTGCAGAACCGTCCTGATTACCCTTGTTAGGGGCGGGGTTATACGGAATGGGCGGAGAGTCCACAGTTCACAGGACGTGTTGCAGTAGCTGCTTCGCAACTTTGGATGCACGCTTCAGAATAACGCTTCTTACATACATGTGATGGCTGTCGCAGTTGTATAGGTAGGGTACAGGTAGGTGGTAGTTGTAGTGATGAGTGGAGGCACAGTTGTGATGACGTCGGGGATCACCTGAAATTGATCGAATGAATACCATGAAGGTGCTTTCACGGCTTCTTAGAGCCTGTTCATACTTCGCGACACCAGCGACTAGAGCTGAAGCGACTGAAGCGACAGCGCCGGCGCTTGAGCATGAACACTTTTCGGCGGCACGCACTCGGCTTCAATCGATACGCATGTTTTGTACGGGCGACGAGCCGCTCTTGTCGCGAAGTATGAACAGGCCCTTAGGCACCATTTCTACTTCAATCACCGCGCGGCACGTTGTGAAAATCACCCATATTGATTAAGCCGCGCAGCCTAATCGATATTCGAAATTGGCGCGCCGCACAGCGACTGGAGTATAAACGAGGCCTTGGGCTCTTAAACCGCTGTGCGTAACGTACCTGATTCGCTTGGCAGCAGGTGTCTCCGTTTATACAGACCTGGTTCGCCATCGGGCACATGTTGCCAAGACATGCTGAAAGGACAGAAGGGTAATAATAGTGTCGATAACGCAATAAACAACCAGACTTTTTAGGAAAAATAAAAATTGCTGAAATTTTGAGAATCACGCAGCAGTCGCTCCCGACATGTCAGACCTAGCTTAGAAGAGTGTCAAATTTGACCGACAAGTGTCCAATTCCTCATGAAAATGGTACACTTGATTTGAAATCTTAAACGTTAGGTTGCTGTCTTGCGTTAGAAAGGTTCGCATTTTTGATTATATTACTTTATTTTTATTTTTGTTTATAACATTCATTTATTAGGGTGTCCAGAAAGTATCTGCAGCAAACTTCGCCATGTTCCAGATTTTTTCTAGAATGTTCTGAAGATTTCAACATAAGTGCTATATGAAGGCACTATCCTGCTGTATCTGCATAGCATATCCAGCTCCGTCTTCCTTGCCTATTTCACTGTACGATGGATGAACTGTCTACCCATATGACACGTACTTTACGAGTTTGAATCTGGACACTCCGCTGCAGAAGCCCATCGAAACTTGTGTCGTGTATTCGGCTCTGAAGCTCCTTCTGTACGGTCTTGTATCGCTGGTTCGAACGCTTCAGAAGCGGGAACAGGAGTCTCGAAGATGAGCCTCGCTCTGGTCGACCGACAACGATATCTTTGGATGAACGAGGGAACTGCCGGAGCAGCATCCATATGAAGGTGTGCGTTACTTTGCTGCTGCTCTTGGCTGTTTCCCACCCACCATGGACAATGGACTGCGATCTCTTGGAATGGTTAAAAAGCTCGGTCAGTGGCTCCCATACAAACTGGCCGACGGCAACCGGCGAAGACGTCTGGACATATGCACTCAGCTGCTCTCCCGCAGTCGCACCTTCAACTGGCTGGACACCATCGTCACAGGAGACGAAATATGGGTCCTCTACGTCAACCACGCTCCAAGCGTGCGTGGGCCAACGCGATGAAGTGCCTGATCTTTCGTAAAATGTGAAATTCATGCGAGTAAAGTCATGCTGAGGGTCTGGGGGGAGTTTATGGGATCTACCATTTCGAGCTGCTGCCTGACAACACGACTGTCACTGCCGAGGTCTACGCTACCCAACTGCAGAGACTGGCCGAGAAGATGCGCAAGGAACAGCCCAGGCTCGACAAAGTTCGCTTGCTGCACGATAACGCGCGCCCGCACATCGCGAAGACGACTTCTCAGAAAATTCTGGAACTCGGATGAGAAGTTCTAGCGCATCCACCGTACAGCAGAGATCTGGCCCCAAGTGACTACCACCTCTTTCGAGCACTTCAGCATCATATGGAAGGGAAGCATTATGAAGATCGTGACCACCTTGAAAATGACCTCCGAGCTTTTTTCGCCTCCAAGTTGCCGGATTTCTACGCCAGAGGCATTCGACGTCCTGTGGAACGTTGGCGGGGAGTAGTCAATGTTGACGGAAATTATTTGGTTGATTAATAAAATGCTGATTAAAAAAATTGTTTTTTTTTTTGAAAAAAAATTGTCGTCTTTCTGCAGATTCTTTCTGGACACCCTAATAATTTCAAGAGCGTCGAAGAAGTCGTGAAGAAGACGAAGAACGTCCAACTCCGTGTCCATCTGTTCGACTCCACTGCTCCTCCCGCTCTAATATACACCTCGAAGACCTGGGCCATATGAAAGCAGGATGAACACGTCATCAGGGTCTACAAGACGATGCTCGAAGTGACACGACTCACGCAAGTGAGAGAAGGTCCTCGGAGTTCCGAGCTTTGTCGACGGTCGAAGATCAGAGACGCTGTCGTGTGAGTCAAGTCGTCGAAAATTAGTAGGGTCGGCCACCGCAACGACATCCGCTGGACGAGATCCGTCATCGACTGGATTCCGATAGATGTCAAGAGAACACCAGGGTGGTGATATATGAGATGGTCGGACTCTTTCGTGAAAGCCATGGGAGAGCGATATGACGTTGTTTGTATCCCTCGAGCGGGGAGGATCCATTGGAGCACTCTGGCACGCAACAGGGACGAATGGAGACGCTGCTGGTGCCGGCTCGATCATTTTGATGATCAACGAAATAAGATGAGCTTAAGATCGGCATCGCCTAATGCTGACCCGTGAAAAACAAGGGTACTGAGCTATTCTGGCACGCGATAGGAATGGACGCATCGCTTCTCTAGCAATGATTGAAGTCTCTTTCTTTAAGCCTCAAGTGGCTGGTACTAAGAGCACTGAGGTTGTAGGCCGTTGTTGCGATCAAAGCTCTAGCGCCGGGCGAGACTCGAACCGGCACCTCTTGCTGACCGGGTGGGAGTGCTTTACGCCGTTACATCACCGGCGCTATTTGATCGAAGCAATCTCGTGGAATACGTCGTACAGTTGAATGCATGAATGTTCCGCAGATACCCGCTGGGCGAGGGAGCCGTAACTGATTGCGTTTCTGTCGTTCACCTACGCTTTGGTCGGACTTTCTGATGAAATCTCTGCATGAGGAATTTACTCTCTTCTCGTGCACGAGAAAGAGGAGCCGTTGGGCTCTTTTGGCACTCGATGGCGTCGCATGGAGAAGCTATGGTCAACGACATATGTGTGGACAACAAGGATAAGTATGGTAAACGTAGCGAGCTTCTTCGTGAAAATCTGAGGAAATTTGTGGACGCTCTTCATGTCCCTCGAGCGAGCAGGATCCACTGGGCCACTCTGGCACACGATAGTGACGAATGGAGATATTGATGGCGGCTGATCTTGCAAATCAACTAGTAATGGAACAAGGCTACAACTCACAGGCAACATATTGAAGATAAAAAAGAAAGGATAACTATGGAATCGCTCACGGCCATCCCCTCCATTGGCACAGGTGGCCGCTCGTACATGCGTGTAGACGGCGAAGGAGTACAGTAGGATACAGTAGAACATGGTGAAAGCGGCGAAGAATCCCCTCTCCGGCTACCGGCCGCCGTTATAAGGCCAACACTGCCGGAAGCGGTCATAGGTCGTGGCGAACGACGCCCATGCTTCTGCAGATGTACAAACACGTGTAAGTTGGAACGAGCCTAATCGGAAGTGCTGCGGTGGCGGACGCAGGCGGACTGATTCTTGGACGGAACGCATGTGACGGAATGTTTCGAACCTGGGGCCGGTTTCATCAACGACTTACAGCAATTTAACGGAGAAAATACAGCCGAAATTCCTGATAACGCGACTTATCAACAAGCGATACGGTGAAATGTTAGCGCTATCAGGAATTTCGGCTGTATTTTTCCGTTAAATTGCTGTAAGTCGTTGATGAATCCGGCCACTGAACAATTCCAACCGAACTTCTTCTCAACCCCAACGGAGAATATGTGAAGTCTGTTGGGTTGTATACCATTTTCACCTCGAATTGGACACTCTTCCATCGAAGCTGGCCTAATATTAGGTTGGTGCATAAGTTCTCGTACATTTGATCCCTCCTGAATTGAAAGCGCATTCTCCCGCCAAACTTCTCACATGTATCAACGCGTGAATGATCGATCGATAGGGAAAGGAAAGGGCTACAAAACTGTTCCTAACATTTACTTCTGCGTTGTTAACGTCAGCTATTATGGCTAAGCAATTCATCCCAATTGAGACGCATATTCGGCACGTCATGTTATTCCTGCATCAATCTGGCCTCAACGCCAACGAATCGTATCGTCGCCTGAAGGATGTTTACAACGAGATTGCTCCCGCTCGAAGTACTGTGTACCAGTGGTTCACGAAGTTTGCAGTTGGTGAATTCTCCGTTGAAGGTAATGAACGAGAAGGGCGCCCGATGACACTGGATTTGGATGGCCTCCGAAGTAGAGTGGAAGCGGACCCATACCAAAGCACTCGCGAACTATCAAGCACTCTTGGTGTTAGTCACTTAACAGTCGTTCGAGGATTGAAGTCGATTGGCAACGTGCGAAAACTGGGTCGCTGGGTACCTCACGACTTGACACAATATGACATGGATCGCAGAGCCGATGTCGCTCTGTCTCTCCTTACCCTCAGACGTACCCACGGATGGCTGGACAACCTTGTCACCGGGGATGAGAAGTGGATACTCTACTCTAATTATCACCGGCGTGCACAGTGGGTTGACGCAACTCAAGAGGCAGAGGACGTTCCGAAACCCGACCTTCACGTGAAAAAGGTGATGCTATGCATTTGGTGGAGCGTTTTTGGCGTAGAATACTGGAAGCTGCTGGACGAAGGGATAACAGTGACGGCAGAGGTTTACGTCAACCAACTGAGGAAGTTGAGGGCCCACCTTCAAATCACACGAGGAGAGCAAGTGAAGGTGTATTTTCAACACGACAACGCTAGACCGCATATTGCTAGAGCGACGGCGGCTGAGCTGGCGAACTACGCATGGACCGTTCTTCCACATCCACCTTACTCACCAGATCTCGCTCCTTCTGATTATCATTTGCTTTCAAGCCTTCAACGCTATTTGGACGGCCAGCAATTCAGGAACCGAGAGGATGTCAAGGAGGCACTGCTCACATTTTTCGAATCACAACCGGCCACGTTTCGGAGAAAGGGCATCCGTGACTTACCAGCACGTTGGCGAAAGACAATTGATGTAAAGGGTGGTTACTTCAAATGATTTGATATTGTTGTTCGTATGTTGTGATAATGAATGCTTTATGCCCCAAATGTCCGAGAACTTATGCACCAACCTAATACTTTTGAAATCAAAACGAACTCTTCCAAATCGAAATGAGCTTCTTCTACATTAAACAGGAGACTTCCTAAAGTGGTTAGAATAATTTTTTGTTCAACAAAAATTTGGTGGAGGTTTCTATGAAATTCTTAGTTCACCTGCCCCAAGATATGTGATAATTTTATAAAATTTTATTTTTTTAGAAAAAGTAACTAATTAAATTTTGCTTTAAAGTGGAGCAAGGCAGCAGTCATGTAGTGGAAATCATACTAAAAGTCTGGAATGCACCATGAACTCGAAAAGCAAGTCGCAATGTTTATTTGATTGATAGTGTAAATATTGCTCACATGCAGCGAGAAAGTGAGGATATGTGTGGTTCGCATGTGTGAAACTGCATCAAACAGAAATTCTATGTACTATCAATCGAATAAAAATCGCAGAGTTCCAGACGGAGTGTGGCGCAGCCTCAACAGATATTGTCAATGGGAAATGGCCGCCTTCCTGCTCTTTAAAACAAGCCTCAAATCATTGTTTCCCTTAAAAAAATAAAATTTTCATAAAATTTCAATCTATGTATCCTCTTATCGGGAAGTGGATTAAAACTTCAAAGAAAGTTATACTAAAATCTTCCTTGAATAAAAAATTATTCAAACATCTTTTGAGTCTCTAGTTTAATCTAAAAGAAGCTTACTTTGGAAGAGTTCGTTTTGATTTCAAAAGTTTTAGGCTAGCTTAGAAGAGTGTCCAATTCGACGTGAAAATGGTATATACTGCGTTCATGTGTAAGGCCGGGGGCATACTTCCATCGCCGCGATGCCATCGCGGCGCTCGGTTCATGGCCATTCCACCGCACGCACGCGGTCGAATAGTCAAAGGAAACTCCGCCGCGGCCGCCGCAACAGTGGCGGTCGGCATGCACGATGGTTTCCCGCGCCCATCGTGTGCATGGCATACTTTTTCGCGCCGCGCGCGGTGTTTAGCGTTGGTCCTAGACGGATCGCCGTCGCGTTCCCTTGCGGAGCGATCGGCGATGCGACGAGCACAGAGGAATTCAAATTGTTTCGCGTCGCTCGGCAAAACCCATCGCCGCGATACCATCGCGGCGACGGGAAGTATGCACGAGGCCTAAAGGCTTTTAACCTCTTCATATCTTCTACACAAAAACAAAAACATTCGAATGTTCTACAGAAAAATTTATTAAAAGCTACAACAAGAAAATAAATACAGTTTAACTCAGCACCGAGAGTCAAAGGCAGATTACATCGTCTCGGTTAACATGACCTGTAGAGAGAGAGAGAGAAAGAGAGAGAGAGAGAGAGAGAGAGAGGGAGAGAGAGAGAGAGAGAAGATAAGTGTAAACATAACAACGATCTATGATAAGGTGTGCATCAACACACATAAACATATACGCATAACATATAAATATTGGGTGCGGCAAAAGTTCTTGGGCATAAGTAATTGGCGCCCAAACGGCTGTTTTAAAGCAAATGGGATGAAATTCATAACATTTATTGCTGTCAACCAAGCACATACAAAAAGCAGTTAGATTTCAGAATGGCCTGCCTTCGCACGAATACATACACGCCTTCAGTCTCCTGGGGAGCGCATCACGGCGGTACGCAGGACTGTTCACTGACGAGTCCGTCTTCACTATGGACCAATTTTTGAGCCATGAAAACGAGAGAATTCTTGCCAAGGACGTAGAAGAAGTCAACCGGAATAGAAAGTAGCACCAACATCAGGGTACTCGAAGTCTGTTATGGTTTTTGCAGGAATAACAGCTGATGGGAAAGCTCCGCTGATTTCTGAGGAAAGTGGAATCAAAATCAACGGTCAGAATTACTTATGCGCCTTTTATACTTGCGCGGCGGCGCGGCGCGGCGTGATGGTTGGCATAGCTATCGATTTCTTTTCCATCAGCTGTTATTCTTGCAACAACCATAATAGACTCCGGATAACCTAATGTTGTGCTACTCTTCCATTCCGACTGACTTCTGCTATGACCTTTGCAAGAAATCTGTCGTTTTGATGGTTGAACAATTGGTCAATAGTGAAAAAGGACTCGTCGTGAACAGTCCTGCGTACTGCCGTGGATGCGTTTTCCAAGACACTGAATGCATGCGAAAGGAGGCCGCTTTGAAATCCAACTGATTTTTAATATGTGTCAGCTCGATAATAATAACTATCATGAATTTCATCCCATTTGCTTTAAAACAGCCGTTTGAGCGGTCAATTACTTGTGTCCAAGAACTTTTGCCGCACTCTGCTACAAGGAATAATGGGGAGGTGAGGCTACAGGCATGTCCGATAGCTCAAAGCTGAGGTCACTGGAAAGTTCAATGTAATGGGAAAGGCCTGATGGCTCAGTGCAGGGCAGAGAATTCGACGAGAGACACGACTCCCACGATGTGGAAATTCGACGAGAGACACTATGTGGGATTTATACTTCAGTGTCTGGGCAACGCCGCGGCGTTATGAAAGCCACCAATATCGATCATCTGCCCCGCTTAATCGATATTGAAAGCCTTTATAATACCGTGCCGCCTGCAACTATGCATCTACAGTGATTCTAAGACTTCGTTTGCTCTCAGAAAGCAGCAAAAAGCAGCCAAGGGGGAGCTCGAGCTCCCTAGTCATTCTTCAACTTCTCGTCGGTGACCAGTAGGCAAATGCCGACGAACACCATGCTCAGCCCGAAGCACCACAGTATCGAATGAGTCTCCATGAAGAACACATAGCCAAGGATCCCCTAAAACAGTGTCGATTACAACGTCATGTATGTAGCTTGCCTGAATGAATAAGAAGTTTGAGCTTCGAAGAAATTTTGGTGAAAATTTCATGACATGCAGCGGTTTCAAAACTTTCTGTACAGGTATTTTAACTCAGAAAAAAAAGTTCATAGACTAATTAATATAAAATTAAAAATTAATTGATTTTTGTTCAGAATCATGGCGTGGTCACGCTAGATATAATGTCCAAAGGACAGGTTTCGACAAAACTAATCAGCACCGGTTGACCAATCAATACCGATCGATATTACCGACCTCTGTGGGAAACTCCAATCTGTAGTGTGCGGCTTCTAGGCCCGAGTACAGCCGGTAATTTATGGATAACTCCCCGCTAAGCGCAACATATGAGAGCCATCGATTATACAGCGCGCATTTTCGATATCGATTGCTTTTATACTGCCGAACGAGGGCTTAAAGGCCCCCACAGAGTTTTGCGGCAACGCCGCTTGCCGCTATGGTTAAGGATAGGGCAGGGACGCCGCCGGCGGCGAGCTCTGCGTCTCTGCCCTATGGTTAAGCATAGGGTCGCGGCGCTGCCGCAGAACTCTGTGGGGGCCTTAAGACTGTAATGAGAACTAGCCCAGAGCTCAACAACCAATCAAGTGATGAGGTCCGGTGACGGTCTTCATGGGGCGGCCTAAGATAATCGGGATAAACAAAAGAAGCTGATCTTACGCATTACAGATATAAAAAACGCGGCCAATTTCATGAAGTGTTGCGAAATGTCATTATCAGCGCCCTAATAGGAAGGCCATTTAGCCGATTGAAGGTCGAAAGGTCATAGTTTCTTTATATAAGTCCTGAAAAAAGGTCTTTTCACCGGATTTGCTCACTTGGTTTTGTAGACTAGTGGTGCTTAAGAAAGCCACAAAAAAGCACTAGAAAAGGCCTACAGTCGCGAGAGGATAAGCTGAGAGCCAGAGCTGACTGCACTTGTAAAACCACTTTGCTTAATGGGGAGCGAGCACCTGTTGAACCCATAAGCTGGATGAGGCTCTGGAGTCGTCTTGGTACGGTCATGCAGTGCAGCCTTTCTTACTGAAACTCCAGCGCTATGTTCTTAAGGAATTAATTACACTAGTTGTTTGTGCCTGTTTCTAATCCATAGGGCGGGTGGCGGCATGTTCTCCATCTCCCCCGTGAACTATCAACCCCATCCGAAGCCGAAACGCCCTTCGGTATTGTACGAATGCTCTCCACACCAAGTTTACATCATGTTCCGGTCGTCTAGACTATTTAAGACGATGCCGATCATCGAGAGTCGTGTCGCGGCTTCCACCACTCTTCTAAAGGACGCGCCAGCTACGTAGGCAGTGGGTCCCGACACGCGCCCGCGCGCCTGAGTATCAGCGCCCGGCGAAGTCTGCGGTGCGACTGATTCGCACTTAGGCGGACGCTCTGAGTCATCGCCCCGACCAATGGCGCGCGGCCGATGACTCTTACTGTCTGAAGTCTTCTAGCGATATACAGCAGGTACAGCTGAAACCGTGGTGAGAAAGCGTTCTTTCAGTTGTTTTATATTCCGAAGAGGAGTACGCATGGCCTCTAAGCACTTGTGAACAGTACCCTTTCACTCGTGTTGTATTCTGTTCTCGACTCTAGGCTATAGCTATCAGGATTTTGTAGAAGTAGAGTAGAATCATGATCCATCTATCATGATTTAGGGAACAAAAAAATACTCAGTATAATGAAGAACGAGGAGCACCGTATTTGTACACATGCAGTAGTTAGGCAGTCCTGAAAGCTACACAAAAGGTCCTATAGGAGCTAGTGTCTTGCAGATCAATAAAACCTTCCATAATCCAAGGGCAATAAGTGGTGCTCCCTCGTTTTAAGAACTTTAACCACATTTGCTCACGAATTCACTGATTTCTTGGCCATCCATATGGGACCAGCCGTAGTTAAAACTTTATGACTCATTTTCTGGTTGGCAACACATGGAGGTTGGATCTTCCCGAAGTGAAAGGAAACAATAAAAAAGCAGGAATCTGTTTTGGCACCTCAAGAAACAAATGCACTGTGGATTAGATAAGGCTATTAGTAGCATGGGTGCTTGTGCTATTGCATTCGAGAATGAATGCCTTTTCTGCCCAATATATCAAGAGGGCTTTCACTATCACCTGCTTCTTGACGAAAACTGAGGTGAGGAATAGGTGGTGGATGGACTGAAGATTAGCAGGGCTACTACTTTCCCAATCTGCATTACAAAACTAAGGACGCAATTTGTTTATAATGACGTTTTTGCGCAGTTTCCGCCACTGCCATCGTAAAATAGCTGCGTTTACTTCACGCATTTCTCCTCAATGCAGCTTATCCGGACTCCCATACCCTCCGTGCGGATGCGGACGTGCGAGTCATCCGGCTGCCGGCTGGGCGCGCGCCATTGGTCGGGGCGATGACTCAGAGCGTCCGCCTAAGTGCGAATCAATCGCACCCGAAGTCTGCACAGTCTGCAATCAATCGCACCACAAGACGACGGTCAGTTTCGTCTCCGTCGTCGTCGGAATCGGTCGTCTCCGCTCCCAGTCGAGCCGTCGCTCTCTCCGTCATCGTCCCCTCTGACCACCTGCCGGTTCTGTCTCATGTACGTCGCAGCTACGAGGACTCAACCCAACGAAGGATCGCCTGGAGAATCGTGCAGGAATGGTCCAGTGTGGACGCTGGCCACAGGTAACCGCAGGAACAGGCACTATTTCCTCTGCATCGTGGACGCAGGCCCCAGGCATGGAGCAGCTGTACTCCCCGCGGAGGAACAGATTCCCATAATGACTCGTAGCCGTCCATGACTCGAAGGTTCTCTCTATCTCCTATCCTTTCATAGCATATTCTTTTAGTAAACTCTATGTGTATATTTGTGTATTGTTGAGTGACAAGAGAGTTCGTGCATAGGAGCACAAGAAGGTTAGGGATGTGCGTATACGTGTCGGTCTCAGAGATGGCTGCCTATGCTCCAAACAGTAATACCTACACGCCATGGAAGAAGTTCGCAGTAGGATTTGTAGCCTGCGCAGGATGAGACTAAAATCCATCGGCGGACACACCCACCTTGGTGTAGTTGGGGCTGCAGGGCCACGTGTTCCCTATAGTTCTATCCCGCGCAGTGGCAGGCATACGGGCATAAAGTTGCGCGGGTAGGTCCCCGACTTTGGATCGCCTAACGGGCCCTTTCACCTGCCAGTGTATAACCAGCGATGCCGGAGTCAGACCACGGGGACGTCGAGTCGCCCTTGACACGGCCATCGGAGAGGCTTTCCCTAGAAGACCCTACCAAATAGGAATTTATAATATTGAAGCGAGCTGTATAGACAAATTTTAGTTAGTAACCGACCATGAAAGGGAATGGAACCGACCATGAAAGGGATTTGAACAGAGCATGAAAGAGACCACGCCCCTTTCGGCCAATAGCAACACGTGCTGCGGGGGCGTGGCCTCCTTTCGTGCTCTGTTCCAATCCCTTTCATGGTCGGTTACTAACCAACGGGTTTCAAACCAGTTCATGGTACTAACCAAAATTTGTCTGAGTAAGAGTTTATTCATAGTCCACGACGGATGCCCGCTCAGAGCATTCAAATCCATCAAAACCAAGTGGTCGCCGCAAAATCTGTTCACAGTCGCTCTCGTCGCTCCTGTCGCCTGTCCATATTCTCCGAGCCTTCCCGTCGCATTAATCGCTTTGATAACCGTCTATGAACAGCGCCATTACATATCTATTTTTGCCGAGCGATCGCTTGAAATTAATCGATTCCCTGAGCCACTCAATTGCTCCATTGCGGAACATAAGCAGGTCCTTAGGTGCCGCAATGGGAGCGATGGAGCGATTTAGGCATAGACGCGCATGGTCTATAAACTCCGTTTATACTTCCATGGCCGCGCGACACGATGCCATGTGTAGAGGCCGAATTGATTGACCACGTCGCCCAGCGTCGACGCCACCCGGCCGGGGTGAAATGCGTGAACCCGCGACCAATAGCTCCACTCAGCGTCAGATCGCGTCGCTCTCGAAATTGGCGTGATGCGACTGATCGCGGTGGATTGGGATGAGATACCGCTGTTCCAGTTATCCTTTAGGGCCCGTTTATACTTCGACGCCGACCGACGTATGGTGGCCATATTGATCGAGCGACGCGATCGATCAATTTATCTACTATACATGCCATCACGTCGCTCGGCGTCGGAAGTATAAACGGGGCCTTACAGTGGACTCGGAAATGTGTGCACAATTACGTGTGTGAAAGCAGGCACTTGTGCTTAGAGGCCCCCACAGACTTCTACGGCAGCGTCGCGGCCCTATGCTTCACCATAGGGCAGCCGCCGGCGGCGTCCCTGCCTATCCTTAACCATGGCGGCGAGCGGCGTTGCCGCAGAACTCTGTGGGGGCCTTAACCGCGTGACCACGTCGCTGGCTGTTCGAAGTGCTCATCGTCGTCCGAAATAGCGTGACGTAAGGCGCCTTTTATACTCCCACCGCGGCGCGGCGCGTCAATTTGGGGAGCGGCGCGGCCAGTCGCGGCGCGCCCCGAATTTGACGCGCCGCTGCGCGATTGCATTTAGAAAGGGGAGCGTCAGCGACGCGCGGCCCCGAGCTTCTGCGCACTATGGCCCGTGCTCCGGAAACGATCCATGAGTCATTGAGGGAGCGAAACAGAAAGGATTCGTCTGGCTGATCAGCGCAATGCATCTTGTCAATGTTTGTCGTGGGATTCCTATGGGGAGGGACGAATCCTCTCTTAAGCCTGGAGTCGAAGTCGTTCGCTCAACCTACGGTTGAAACTGGTGAGTGTGGTATTGAGTCGAATCCCCTGCAATGCAAACGGCTTTAAACCACTCTTTATTTTGCGATATGTGCGGGTACAAATGTAAAACTGCTGGAAGGTACTCATCGTCGAGAATCACTCAAAATTCTTCCTCATATGGCCATTCTGGGGTCGCTGTGCACTAAGCATATCTTTGGCGTGGTACATGAATCTTCGTGAATGTCTACAGATCTCCATTCTCTTCCTAGGTTACAGAAGGTACGAGCTAAGGTCATCGGCACCGATTTCGCCCAAGCTCACTAATCATGCAAACCTAGTAATCATCTGTAACTTCAAAAAACGATGTCAGACTCGTGATCAGCACCCTAAATACCCTCTCCTCCTTCCCAATAGGAGAAGTTTGGTCGAAACGGTGAAATCTCCCACCCTACACCGAGTCTGCCGCGGCTGATCGCGCCGCGCCGCGCCCTTCCCCTCAGCGGCGCGATCCGCCGAATACCGTAACCCAAAATTCCGTCAAGTCTGGTGTTTTGCGGCGGCGGAGTATAAGGCGCCTTTTATACTCCCGCCGCGGCGCGGCGCGTCAATTTGGGGAGCGGCGCGGCCAGTCGCGCCGCGCCCCGAATTTGACGGGCCGCTGCGCGATTGCACTTAGAAAGGGGAGCGTCAGCGACGCGCGGCCCCGAGCTTCTGCGCACTATGGCCCGTGCTCCGGAAACGGTCCATGAGTCATTGAGGGAGCAAAACAGAAAGGATTCGTCTGGCTGATCAGCGCAATGCATATTGTCAATGTTTGTCGTGGGATTCCTATGGGGAGCGACGAATCCTCTCTTAAGCCTGGAGTCGAAGTCGTTCGCTCAACCTATGGTTGAAACTGGTGAGTGTGGTGTTGAGTCGAATCCCCTGCAATGCAAACGGCTTTAAACCACTCTTTATTTTGCGATATGTAAGGGTCCAAATGTAAAACTGCTGGAAGGTACTCATCGTCGAGAATCACTCAAAATTCTTTCTGGCCATTCTGGGGTCACTGTGCACTAAGCATATCTTTGGCGTGGTATACGAAGCTTCGCGAATGTCTACAGATCTCCATTCTCTTCCTAGGTTACAGAAGATACGGGCTAAGGTCATGGTCACTTCAAAAAACGATGTCAGACTCGTGATCAGCACCCTAAATACCCCCTCCTCCTTCCCAGTAGGAGAAGTTTGGTTGAAACGGTGAAATCTCCCACCCTACACCGAGTCTGCCGCGGCTGATCGCGCCGCGCCGCGCCCTTCCCCTCAGCGGCGCGATTCGCCGAATACCGTAACCCGAAATTCCGTCAAGTGTGGTGTTTTGCGGCGGCGGAGTATAAAAGCGACGCGGCGCCGCCTCGCGGCGCGAAAAATCGATAGCCATGCTGACCATCACGCCGCGCCGCGGGGCGGCGCAAGTATAAAAGGCGCCTAAAAGCGATGCGGCGCCGCCTCGCGGCGCGAAAAATCGATAGCCATGCCGACCATCACGCCGCGCCGCGGAGCGGCGCAAGTATAAAAGGCGCCTAATGGGAAGCATCGCTCCGTTCGAATCGCGTCGCTCGGCAATGGAAGTATGAACGGGGTATTAGACCTACGTTTATACCCGGGTTACCAGCCGTCTACGCGTATCGGTTGGCCACTCGCCAGCATAAATCGATTTTGAGGATAACCGACGTGCCGTAAGCCCTAGTTTGTACTTGCGTATGATGGTTGGGATAGATATCGACCGGGCGGCTCGAAAAATCGATATTCATGACGATCGTGGTGCCGCGCCGCGTGGCGGCGCAAGTATAAACTAGGGCTAAGCGGCGACAATAGACGCGACTGGTCGCTGAGGCTTCCATATCGATCTTTTAGGCAAAGCTCTCATATCGATTTTTGCCGGACTATCGCCCCAAACTGGTCGATTCCTAAGCATCGCCTGGGCCAGTAGAAGCCGTCGTCGCGCGCACTATGGACTAATCCCAGTCCGAATGATGATAGCTTCAACACCAGTGAAAAAAGTCCATGGAAACAGAATCCATCACAAATTTCACTTTCAAGGGATACTGTAAGGGATCTGCGGCTTCCCTGCAGCTGCAGCTATTGCAGCAGGTAGACTTCCATTCACTACTTTCACTTAGGTGTTAGATTTACGTCCTGGGTTCCTAGACGAGGCTACCCACCCCCACCAACTAGGAAAACGTCGATCTGTTAATCCACCCCGATGGAGGGCAGAAAACAGATCGAGGGCCTGCGTCAGCAAATAGTCCGAGCGTTTTTCACTCTGTCGGCCTTCACCGTGCCCCAGTTCCACGTTTTGTCACAAATCTGGCGCACGAGCGCACCTCGCGCACGACCTTTGTGTTCGTGTTGAATACCGCCGGCGCCGTCGGTCCTCTGACACTCATTTCGTCTGCTTTGATTTGAGGCAAATCTATGTTGACCGGACCTGTAGTCTCTTCCAACAACTTCAGTGGTCTCTAAACGTCTCAGAGAGCGTGAATTTGTCTCACCTTCTGGAATCTATACGTTCATAAATCGCAATTTTCAATCTGTTTATCACTTTCCTTTGCCTCATTCTGATTCCCGTTTCCGTTTACTGGTTGCCTGCTCAGCACTCTTCTACTCTGATTACTCTTTATAGAATTTTCACGTCGAATTGGACACTTTTCAAACCAAATTGGTCACTTTTGACGTCAAATTGGACACTCTTCTAAGCCAGCTTAAGACTTTTGAAATCAAAGCAAACTCTTCCAAATCGAAATGAGCTTCTTCTACATTAAATTAGAGACTTTTCGAAAATGTTAGAATAATTTTTGTTCGAGGAAAATTTTTGAGAGATTTATTTGGATTTTAAATTACTTACCCAATAAGTAACACTTTGTTTGAAATTTTATAAATCTCTCATTATTTTGTGAAAAATAGAGGTTTATTACTTGTTTTAGAGAACAGAAAGGCGGCAATTTTTCAGTACCAAAAAAAAAGCTTGCGCCATGCTCTAGTCCAAGACATCGGGCGATTTTTATTCGATTGATAGCAAATCTTCTGTTTTATGGAGTAAATATGCAACATCAACAGTTGTAAAAAACACAAATTCCCTCACTTTGAAGCTTTATGTAGGCAGCATTAACACTATCAATCAAATAAAAATGAGCTTTTCGAGTGCACTGAGTATTCTGATTTTTTTAGTGCCCTACATGATTGCTGCTTTGTGGCGCTTTAAGACAAACTTTAACTTATTATTTATTCTCAAAAAAATTTATAAAACTAAAACTCCTTCGGGTAGCTAAAATTTCAGAGAAACTTACCAAAATTTTCCGGGGACAAAAAATTAAATAACTGTAACAAAAATTGTTTGCAAAACTTTTCTTTTTTGAGAAAAATAAAACAATTAATTTTGTTTCAAAACGCAACACGTTAGAAATCATTTAGTGCAAAAAACAGATTGCGTCATGCACTCGAAATGTTTGTTGCGAGTTTCGTTTGATTGATAGTGTAAATGCTGCTTACATGACGCACCAAAGTTTTGCTAACAATCGAGTAAATATCGAGAGGTCTTGAAAGAGTGCTTGACGCCATGTCTTTCTTTGATACTGAAAAATTGCCGACTTCCTGCTCTTTAAAATAAGCTATAAACCATTATTTTTCCTCAAAAAAAAATAAAAATTTTAAAAATGCAAAGTGTTCACTTATTGAGACCTGAGTAAAACTTCAAAAAAAAATCACTGAAATTTTCCTTGAACAAAAAATTAATCTAACCATCTTGGAGAGTATTTAGTTTAATGTAGAAGTTCATTTGGATTTGGAAGAGTTTGCTTTCATTTCAAAAGTCTGAAGATAACTTAGAAGAGTGTCCAATTTGACGTGAAAAGTGTCTAATTTGCGTAGTTCTTCCCTAGAAGGTGACTAACGCCGAACTTTAGGCTTTCCTTCTTTCGTTATTACATGAACATTCCATATAAATCAATGGAAAGCCAACAACACAACTCGGTGACCCTACCGTGAGCGCAAAATTCGTCCCGGTGTTGATCGCCAGGCACTGCACGGAGGAGTCAGATAGCGACAGCGACTTGGTATATGCCCACCACATCAGCACGTTGCTCAAGGCGAAGATGGCCAGCGTCACGGCGAACATCTAAACCTGCAGGGTAGAGGTGGAATAAAGGCAATAGGAGAACCTCGTGCGTTTATGCCCCTTCACACAATCGACATCTAAACGTGAAGTCCTTATTTTGATCCCGAAGGTGCTCGTTTAGATTTGTAAGATGTTACTTTTGATTTCAAAAGGTCGCTTGTTTAGAAGATTGTCCAATGTAATTTGACTAATGGAGCCACTACTAATGTGCAGGTGTCGTGATGGTCCTGTCGTGAAGATGCATACTGTAATGCTGTGAAAGTGTGTCACCCTAACAACGACTTCTTGAATGTACGATTGCACCGTGAAATACCACAAGGATCGTCTCGAATGTCATCTTTTAGTTAGACCCGTTCTAGTGATGTTAGGGTTTACAGTTGTAGCCTGACTTAGGCCTCGTTTATACTTCCGACGCCGAGGGACGCGGGGGCTCTCTTCGTTAAACGCACACAACAAAAAACTGTGAACGAGTTGTCGCGATACGGCGGCACAGTAGTCTTTTGCTGTCTGCGCCCTCCTAGCTTAGAGATCGCGTCCGCGTCCACGTTGACATACGATCGAAGCCCACGATGACACTCTCGCCAAGCGAGTCGTCGTGCAGTGGATAGTGGCGCTGCTTCATGCGAGGAAAGTTAGTGGTTCGGTTCTTCTGCGTTGTGGCATTCTTGCATTTCAACTGACTATATGATATTTGAGGGGTTTCGACGTCAACGCAAATTTGAGCCGTTTTTGCGCATTTTTCCAGCCGTATACGCTTGCCTGGTTCTGCGCTCGAAGAGCTTATAATGCTTGGAATGAAGAATTTCGCGCTCCATCACCAACGCCCGTGTTCGACTGTTTGAATTTTTACCTTTCGCGCCCGAACAACTGGTCCGAAAACTCGTCCGCAGTTTTTTGTTTGTGTTCGTTTAACGGCGAGTCGCGATAGCATGTATAGTGACCAAATTGATCGACCGCGTCGCTCGATCAATATGGCCGCCATATGTAGCGTCGCGCCGCTCGGCGTCAAAACATAAACGGCCCCTTAAGGCCCCCACAGAGTTCTGCGGCAGCGCCGCGGCCCTATGCTTAACCATAGGGCAGAGACGCAGAGCTCGCCGCCGGCGGCATCCCTGCCCTATCCTTAACCATAGCGGCGAGCGGCGTTGCCGCAGAACTCTGTGGGGGCCTTTAGGCGTCGCTTATACTACGACGCCGAGAGAAGCGACGCTATGTAGAGTGGCTAAATTGATCGAGGATGCGACCGATCAATTTGGTCACTACGCATGTCATCGCGTCGAAAGTGTAAATGGGATCAGGAATGCTCTATGGCAACTAAAATTTGATGGCAAACTGGATTTTTTATTCGTACTCCACATTTATTCTGCTGTGAGCAACTTCACCTATGTATTCGTTGCGACTTCCCAAAACTGACCTCATATTCCTCGCCACCAGCGTAACGACCGAAAGCAAATTTCGACGAAATCGCTGCAGTCGCACCACATGCTCCAGCGCCTGCAGCGTAGAGAAAGACCTTCGGTGCCATTCACTGAAAGGATTTGAATCAGACTACAGAGAGTTTAGCGAAAACGCACAGAGATGTAACGCCTTGGTCATGGTTTATACTTGAATCGCCACGAGCGGCAACGTGATAAGTGCCGTTATCGATAGTCAGCGCAACAGATCGATATCGATTATTGCCGCTTCATGCAGTAGCCCATTCAGAGGTCTGTTACTGCGATTCCACAACAAAATTGCGTCCACTGTATTTGAGTATTTCGTTACTTTGATGCATTTTTTGCGCATTTTTCCAGCCGTAAGCGCTTCGCCGCTCGAAGAGCGCAGAACCCAGCCGCGGACTCCCCCTGAGCGCCGAAAGCAGTTTCAACACGGGCAGCTTGGATGGCACACACCCTGGAGTCCCTTCCCTAGCCTGGTGCGGACTCGCGCGTACGGCCAGCCCCGTTGCTGGCAGTACGCGTTTCAGCCACCATGGCTCTCTCCATTCACACGCACCCCCGCTGCAAATAGCCGCGATCTAGTTAACTTGCCCCAGTAAGTGTAATAATTTTTTATATTTTTTTGAGAAAAATAATAAATTAAAGTTTGCCTTAAAACATAGCATAGAAGCAAGCATATAGCACATCAAAGATCAGGCCTGTTCATACTTCGCGATAGCAGCGACTAGAGCGACAAGAGCGACAGCACCCGAGCTCGGTTTCAATCGATTTGCATGTATTGCACGAGCGACGGGAGCGACGAGAGCGCAGCGCGCGTGGCGTGCGCAGCGTGCGCAGCTACAAGAGCGACTGGAGCGACACACCGGGCTTGAGTATGAGCACTTTTCGGCAGCGCGCTCCCGGTTTTAATCGCTATGCATGTTTTGCACGGGCGACGAGTCACTCTTGTCGCGAAGTATGAACAGGCCGTCAGATCGCGTCATGCACTCAAAAAGTTCGCTGCACCGTTTTTCGATTGATAATGTATTGAAACGCCACATACATGAACCATCAAAGTGGGATATGCGTGTTCCTTACAGTATTTTTTTGCTGTATCGTTAACAAGTGTCAAACTCCATGCAAACAGAAATTCTGCTACCAGTTGAATGAATAAAAACCGCAATGTCTTGGAAGAGGGCACGGCGCAATCTCTCCTTTTCACACTGAAAAGTTGTCGCCTTCCTGTGCTTTAAAATAAACTTTAAGCCACAAATCTTCTTTCAGAAAATGAGAATTTTATAAAATTTCAAACAAGGTGTTGACCTACTGGGTAGATGAATTAAATTTCAAAGAAAGTCATACTAAAATTTTCCTTGAACAGAGAATTTGGGACTAAGCAGGCTCTGGTGCCCGCTGTACACCGGGGCCGGATTCATCAACGACTATTCCGTGGGTATAGGGAGTAGAGATATCCACGATGGAGCCTGCGTCTCTGACTCTTACCTTATATCCACCTGACTCTTTATCTTACCTCTTCCTGTTATACCCCGCATACCCACGGGTTTAAATGTTGATGAATCCGGCCCCGGTAAGTTAGATCACCCACACTCCGGAGTTCTTTCCCTCCTAGTTCTAGAGCACGAAAGCCGTGTTTATTTGAGTGTTCATTTGAGCACTCCACGATCATGGTCTTATAAGCCCTGGTTTACAGTTGCGTCACTATCCTGCGCGGCACGATGGTCGGGATAGATATCGACCGGGCGGCGCGAAAAATCGATATCTATGGCGATCGTGGTGCAAGTATAAACTAGAGCTAATGGAGCGGACACGAGACCGCTTAGTAACAAAAATTATTCTAACCTTTTTGTAGAGTCTCTATTTTAGTGTAGAAGAAGCTCGTTCTGATTTGGAAGAGTTCGCTTTTATTTCAAAAGTATTAGAATTGTTTAAAGGTGTCCTATTTGATTTTGGAAAGTGTCCAATTCGACGTGAAAATTGTATATCTTGAATAAATTTGCCGGAAATAAAGTGTGGGGGTGCCCGAACTATAATACGTCATGATCGATTTAAGGTCCAATAGTGGCTGGTCGTTTATACAATTTTTCAGTCAAGTTGCACACTTTTCATTTCAAACTCGGCACTTTTCACGTCAAATTGGACACTCTGATAAACAAACTTGATGCTTCAGAAATCAAAGCAAACTTTTCCAAATCGAAATGACACTCAGGCAGGTTAAAATACAGACCCTCCAAGATGCTCAGAATAATTTTTTGTTCAAGGAAAGTTTGGTACATCTTTCTTAGAATTTTTTTTGTTAAGCTCCTCGAATAAATGTAAAATTTTTATAAACAATTCAAAATTCAAAGAAAAAATAGTAAAGTGCATTTAGCTTTAAATAGCAACAAAATAGCAATCATTTAGTGCAAAAGACTCGATCGCGCCATGCACTCGAAAAGCTCGTCGCGATTCTTGCTTGATTGATAGTCTAAATGCTGCTTACATGAAGCAGGGGTGCGAGAATGTTTTCTTGCAACTGTTACTGTGGCACCGTTTACATCTGGGTTACTCCACGCATACAGAACTAAGAACCGCACAACGATCCAGTCGAGTGCATGTCGCCGCATTTTCTTTTCATATAAAAATCATTATTGCCTTCCTGTGCTTCGAAACTAATTTTAAATCATCATTCTTAAAAAAATACTTGAAAAAATAGAATTTTTATAAAATTTCGAATGGTGTACCCATCGGGCGGGGTAAGTAGATTGAAGAAACTGGAAGAATTATGTTACCTGATTATCTGAAGATATTTACTGATTTGAAAAGTGTCTAATTCGACGTGAGAATGGTATGTCTTATTCTATGCTCTTATCTTCTGTTCTTCAATTTGTTATCTTCAACGGCAACATTTCAAGTTTAAAAGATAGGACGGTACTAAGCGGACTGGTGCCCGCTGTACACCGACAAGGCTAGTTAAAAGAGGTAGGTCAGATCAGCCACACCTCGGAGTTCCTTTCCTTACCTAGTTCTGTGCTCTCCTCCGCGTCAGCGAAGAACTCATAGCTTTATGGTGAGGAAATGTAGTTCTAGCTACAACAACCGACCATCCGCCTCACTAATGGATCAGTATCACATCTCTGCAATCCTAGTAGACGATCAACGAGAAAGGGTGAAGGGCTGCGTTCGGTAAAATTTAAAGGACATCACCCGCGAAAACGTGCGGCGTCCCGACACGATCAGCCAAGTGCGGGAAGTTTGTGGCGCGCAATCGTTTAAAAGTGCTCGCCGTGAGTGCGCCATTTTACGAAAATCTTCGGGGGAGCGGTCGTTCAGTCTCTCTCTCCTGGTTTTTCACGTTTCCTTTTTGCTTTCCTCGCTCATTTCTTCATCAATGGATGAAGAAGAAGTTGTTTGAGTCGCTCGGCTCTAACAAGGATGTGGGACGATGCTGTGGATCAGTTTAGGTGGAGTGGTCATCTACCGCTTCGATTATTTTCTCATCCTTGAAGTTGATCCTTTCGTTGGCGTGCGTTAGTATTCTCAATTAGCGACCTGTTGAGCATAGGGACATCAGTGGGATCGCTTCAAAGATTGGATCTATCCTAGTCCGGGGGCACATAACTAAAGTGTACGTAAAAATAGAACCTAAACCTGAAAAATTCACGAGCAAAAAAAAAAAACACGAAAAAATAAATGTTTTCGCCGCGGTTGTAAGCGGGTGAAGTTATGTGACCTCCTCACCATGTTAGATCCTGGTTGTAACATGTCAGGCGGCGGTCAGCACGCACTAGGTGGCTTTATGCGCCCTCCTCACCATGTTATATCCTGGTTCTAACATGTCAAGCGGTGGTCAGCACGCGGCACGACTCCATTACGTCGCTCTTTGCCCGCCGATACGGTTGTCAAACCGCGGCGAATTTATTTTTTTATTTATCAGTTTGTTTTTTCTTTTTTAAGGTTCTATCGTGCTCTGCAGGAGTCACTCGGTAAGTCCCAAGTCGATTTTTACATATTTTTTAGTTATGTGGCCCCCTCGGACTAGGATAGATCCTAAAGATTTCCCTTTTTGATGCTTAGGAGAAGTTGAAGAAATAGGTGGAAATTCCGTATTTGGATCGGAAAATAAAGGAACTAGCTAGTGTTCCAGCGTGGAACTGGAGTTAGAGCACGCTTTCCACGGTCCACGGGCGCGTGATATGCATGCGTCAACTCCTCTATATAGTGTGTCATATTTTACGTACTAGCAAGTTGCCAATGGTCCGTCAAACTAGTATTTTACCCAAAATTGTTTTCGTCATCACATAATGAGGGTTTGAGAGGGGGATTAGTTCTGTTTCACTTTTAGCCCTAAGCCGTCAAGCGTAGATGCCGCTCTTCTGCCGTAGTGTGTATGTCATAGTGCTTGACGTTTTAACGTAGGCCTAAGTTCTAGAACAAAACTGATGAATTTTATGAAGGAAAGTAGAGATGGACTATGTCTCCAGATTATAGCCGGACCTGTACTACTAAAAAGTGGGCAGTGGTGGAAAATCGGGCGCATTAGCTTCACTCGCTTATCGAAATATGTGGTAGTAGCACGTGATGGCCTATCGTAGTGGAGAGGAGACAGTTTGTTCGAGAGTTCCAGTAGCGGCACTATTGTACTTTCGTGCTCCAGAGATCGAAGAGAGGCCGAAAAATGGATCTATCCTAGTCCGGTGGGGCCACATAACTAAAAAAGTATGTAAAAAATCGACTTGGTACTTACCGAGCGACTCCTACGGAGCACGATAGAACGTAAAACAAAAAAAAACAAACGGAAAAAAATCGCCGCGGTTTGACAACCGTATCGGCGGGCAAAGAGCGACGCAATGGAGTCGTGTCGAGTGCTGACCACCGCTTGACATGTTAGAACGAGGATATAACATGGTGAGGAGAGCGCTTAAAGCCACCTAGCGCGTGCTGACCGCCGCCTGACATGTTATAACCAGGATCTAACATGGTGAGGAGGGCCCATAACTTCACCCGCTTACAACCGCGGCGAAAACATTTTTTTTCTTTCTTTTTTTTTTGCTTGTGAATTTTTCTGGTTTAGGTTCCATCGTGCTCTGTAGGAGTCGCTCGGTAAGTCCCAAGTCGATTTTTTACATACTCTTTAGTTATGTGCACCCCCGGACTAGGATAGATCCCGAAAAATTCGCTCAAACCTAGTTTTTCGTTTTACGCAGAGTACGGTAGATTACGGTAGGTACTGGTGACTAAGACTGCCAAGGTCAGAATCACCGACCTCGCCCAAACTTTGCCTAGGGGGTTATTTGGGATGCTGATCACGAATCTGACATCCGTTTTTCCTTTTACGCTGGAGTATATTGTAGGTACGGTAGGTACGGATCACTAAGCTCATGGTCACCGATTTCTCAAAACGAACACAAAATAAACACTGTAATTCATAATGGTCAGTACTTTTCTTGCCATGACAGTGTTTTGAAAGCGTATTGCTTGAGAGGGTGAGTGATTACAGGAGTTCAACGTTTTTACTAAATTTTAATTTTAATTACGCCAGCCCAGCTCTTGCGATACATGAATGTCGCCTCGTTTACGTTTTAGGTCTAAAGATATTTTACTTACACCTCCTCTAAAGGCGCGTGTAACGCAGTAGGAGGAGACGCTGGCTGTCGCGTGCGCCCGATACCAGGTTCCTGGTTCGGATTTCCCGCCCAGGCCAACCAAGCCTTCCATCCCTCCGGGGTCGGTGAATTGGAACCAGACTTGTCTGGGAAGCATAGAGCGCTGACTTGTTTATCGGCTGGCCACCGCAAGTCATTGTATGGCCAAATACGCATTCATGTCGCCTCCACGACATCCCGTAGAAGTAGAATGCGCTGGCGCATCCCAGAAGGGATTGAGTAACGCCGTCCTTTATCCTTTTTGTTTTATTCTACTCTAGTTCGAGACGGCAGTAGGTCATAAAACTGTGTTACATCCATACCGACCTTCCTCTGAAGGAGTTTATGGACAATACACGCATTTGCAGTTTGCCGTTTAGCCCTTAATGTGAGAAGACCTAAGAATGTGTTCCGAAATCTCGAGGAGTTCGTGAATATAAGAAGCTAACCATCCTTACAATGAGTTCACTTGTAAAGGCGTTCTGCACTTTTTCAAGGGCAGCTGCATCTTTGCGTTTATAAGGGCAAAACTGTAGTGCAGTGCTCGACGGTAGGTCTTAAACGTGTTGTCATTGGTGCTCAAGGCGGCTTTGAAACATTTCTTACGGTCTGAACGATTGCGCTAGAATAGTGAGCTCTAGTATGTAAAGAAAAAGCAAGAAATCGTCATAAGGGTCACCCTCCCCCCCCCCCCCCCATCCCCTCCCCTATTCCCGTATTGCTCCCGGAAATCATGGGGTCGATCTCTACAACATAGGGAGCGTAGATCTGTTATTGCCTTCGTCCACACCTCGTAACGCCGTTGCTTGCTAAGCTACATATTGCAGCAGAGCAGTTATTACAAGTTGTTGTTGCAGGCATTAATCAGCTACTAACTCAGCAATGGTTGCTCTAAATCAGGAAACGCTCGCCGTCAGCTCAACTGACGAGACTAACAACACTGCTGTTGCTGCTGAAGAGGTGGACCTGCCAGAGCTGAGCATTGAGCAGTGAGTTTTTCTTCATGGGACGTCTGGAACTTCCTACGTAGAAGCCTATGGTCTGAATATTAAGGCAAAACTCAGTAAGCAGCCTTGCATGAAAGGGTTTGGAACAGATTTACTGCTCGGTTTGAACCTTGTCGTGTCTCGGACACTAAGTTGGTTAGTAAGCGACCATGAAAGGGCTTGGAGCCTAGCAGGAAGGGCGGCCACGCCCCGCTGCGCAATTGCAACACGTCCTGCGGGTGCGTGGCCGCTTTCATGCTGTTCCAAGCCCTTTCATGGCCGCTTACTAGTCAAATTAGTGTCCGAGACACGTCAAGGTTCAAAACGAGCAGTAAATCTGTTCCAAACCGTTTCCTGCTCGGTGACTAACCGACTTTTGTCTGAGTATACGCATAGAGTCGCGCACCGCTGTGCACTACTCTGCGGAGCATGCCTGACATGCAGTTTCGCACTAACACTACTAATCGTAAGTGTGAGAGGAAGCATTTCGAAGATTTTATTTGTTGTAGAACATACATTGTATCTCTTTTAGGAAGAAGGAAGCCCTAAAGGACCTACTTGCCCAGGGAAAGCGCGACTTGAGAGCTGGAGAGTTCGAGTCCGCCGCCGACAAGCTGAGCACATGTGCCAACTATGCGTGGGTATCCGCCTCCTACTTAATAGCCCCTGTTCAATCCTTAACTGTTCGAATTCCAGGGTGGAAGCGTACGGTGTGTTCGCCGGCGAATCGTTTGAGCCACACTACTACTATGGTCAGTGCCTCATTGAGTTGGGACGTATCGAATCAGATGTGCTAAAGAACGCAATGACCGACATTCCGGAACCCGAGGAGGATGACGGAGAGGACACGGAGAACGATGCCGAGGAGAAGGACGGCGATGATGCTGACAAGGACGAGACAATCGGCGACCCAGAGAGGCTCACTGGTATGCTGATTGGTTCTGTTGAGAAGTATAAACGCAGTCAGTTGACAGTGCCCAGGGATAGGGTAAAGAGGCGCGAATTTAAGGGTTGTCCAGGAGCAGTGTTCAAATTTGGTGGATTTCGGTATAGGGTGAGGCTAATGGCTATTATGCGTCGAAGACGTCTTCTATTGATTGGATCGAAAGCTAATTTAGGCAATTCGGCTCCATCATTTTTTAAGCCGTGATAGATGTAGCATGTGGATAATGGCATTTTTGAAAATCTTGGATCTTATAGTGATTCAGAAAAGTCGATTTTCAGTAGAACGATTCGGATAACGGATATGCGTGTGCCTTCCTGCTAAGGCATGGTGTCTCACTGAGTTTTATTCGGATCAGATAGCGGATATCCTACTCGGATAGAATGTATCCATATGATTATTATTTATTCTATTCTATCACTTTTGATTTTTCTATTTTCCACGGAAAAGCGATGAATTCAAATGTTTTGAAGAGCAGAAAGGGAGAGATCATTTAGCTGCACAGGCATATAGTGCAATGAAAGTAGAGATTGGATCATACGCTCTACTGATCGTCCAACATTTGATTGATAGCAAAATTCATAGAGTAACACCGATGTATGCGACGCAACAACAACAGGTTATAAAAACACACATAACCTCAAACTGGTGTTTCAAGTAAGCACCATTTACAATGTCAACAATATAAATACCGCGACGATACAGTCAAGCGCATGTCGCGACCCCTTCCTTTGATATACTGCATCATGCGCTTGGCTGTATCGTCGCGGTATTTATATTGTTGACACTGTAAATGGTGCTTACTTGAAACAGCAGTGGGAGGTAATGTGTGCTTTTATAACTTGTTGTTGTGCCGCATACATCGGTGTTATATCATGATTTTTGCTATCAATCAAAAGTTGCGACGATCAGTAGAGCGTATGGTCCTGTCTCTACTTTTATTGCACTATATGTCTGTGCGGCTAAATGGTGTCTGCTTTTCTGCTCTTCAAAACATTTGAATTCATCACTCCGTGGAAAATAGAAAAATCGAAATAAAGAGGGCGTTCACTTATTGGGGCAGGTGAGTTTTAGAAGAATTTGTAGACAAAAATTCTGACAAAATTTTGATTTATAAACTTCGAAGTTTCTACTATAAATGGAAGAAGCACGTCTTGATTTGAAAGGTGTTCCGTTTGATTTGAAAAGCGTCAAGCTTTATTGTAGGGGTGTCTAATTTGATTTGAAGTGCCGAATTTGGTTTGAAACGTGGTCAGTTTTACTTGAAAGTGCTATATCTCGTCTACTATAGCAGCTCAGTGTGATTCAACTCACTTGATCGGTCCTGAGAGAGTTAAAACCCGACCAAACCGCCTTCTGTGTCTCGACAACTATGTCCCAGTGCCCTGTTGCAGAGAGTGAGAGGGAAGAGATCAGAGAGCAAGTGGAAGAGGCGCTTGCTGAGAATGCCGTCGAGCTCGACAAAGCCCAAGCTGCGGCGGCCAGCGGTGATAGTGGGGAGAAAGTTGAGACTGAGGCAAAGGCAGAGGCCGAACCAGCACAAAAGTCGGAGAAGGAGGCCGTCGAGGAAGAGAGCGTCACTGGTAGCGTTTTTGCTCTTCGTTCAGCCTTGTGAGGAGATCCTGTTACTTATCTTGACTATTATGACAGAAGCCGAAGCTGCTGCTGAGGTCACCGATGAGGCTGCGGTCCCCGATGTCACGGACTCGGCGGCCGAGCCGGCATCTGCTGAGGAGAATGTCGAGAGCATGGAGGATGACGCCAAGGAGGAGGGTGAAGCTGATGAAGTTCCAGCTGTTTCTGAAGGTGAGGGTTTTTAAGGAGCTGTGGTGGGATCTATCCTGTGGTGCTGGCGGGCATTTCACTGTCTTTTCAGCAACAACGTTGAAACTAGTGAACCTAAAAGACGCCCATCGAGGGGTCCTTCTTTGGCATGGTGCTGTTTGCTTCGCTTTTCTAGCTACCCCGCCCTCACGTGTTGGGCCTAAACAGTCGCTGTCCTGATCTTTAGCAAAGAGCCCTGGTAGTTCATTGTAAAGAAGTTCAGTGGAAGAGTGATGTGATATGGTTTCATAGGATTCTCCCTTTTCCTTCTAGGATTGGTCCTATAAAGTCCATATTACTAAGGCCAGCACTTCTAATGAGAACTAAGCTTCTGTGTTTGGTGACCGCAGGTGCTAGGGACCAGTTTAGAAACAAGTGGACGTTATATTACCACGAGCTAGAGGCTGAGGAGTTCAAGCCCTTCAGGGGCTCATTGTCCAGGCTTCTCCGAAAATATTCGTAGTAAAAGGAATTTCTGGCTCTGAATTATGTTTTCTGAATTGATCACAGGTGTTTTTTTTTTGCAGCCAAGGTTCACTATTTTAGAAGCCGAAGGTGAAGCTAAGGACGACACAGAAGAAGAACCGAGTAATCTTCAGACCGCATGGGAGGTTCTAGAGGTAAGTAGAAGCGTTTTATTCTTTTTCGGGATTGTCGGAGTTGGGAGGTTGTGGTGTGCAATACTTCTTGTATTGCACACCACAACCTCCCATGTAAGGGTTGTTCATACTTCGCGACGGCAGCGACAAGGGCGACGGACGCAGTATGGTGTACGTAATCGTCTGTCGTTTCTGTCGCTCCCGTCGCCGGCGCGAGATGTGAACAGGCGAAGTAGCTATGAAAACGGCGGCGATAGCGTTCGAGTATAAACAGCTTCCGGGGGCGATCGCTCGGTTATAGTCGTTTTGCACCGGCGACGAGTCGCTATGAACAGGCCCTAAGCGATGTATGGTCGTTGTAGGGAGGAAATTGTAGAGGGTGAATCGTCTCGTGTAGGAGCGGAGAAAATGATTCGGGTGTTCCGATGTCGTTTCTGTGGAACAAAGAGACGATCGCTAGGTTTTGTTGCCCCAGTCTTCTCCTTCTGATAAGACCGACAGCGGTATAATGGAGTAGATCGTCTGATAGGACATCCAGAGGGCTGTCTGTCCTCGATGCAAATTTGTTCAATACTGACCCTAGAGTCCTAATGGGTAGGCTGTCAGGATATTGAGAGTGATTTGAGATCTCATTGTCATGTCTACTTCCGCCGAAACGCTGTCACATTGGAGCATAGTATTCTTAAACTTCAATCTTTATCTCATTCTTGATGGTGGAACGGTGCTACCTTACTTGGTAAGAAGCTCTCAATGTTGGCAAACAATGTAGGAGCTATTTTTCGCGTCGGACGTATCCTATCTGCTACGAGAGCCACGCATTTGCGCTCGTTTGGGTGTGCAAGTCTCCTCTTTGGAAAAACGACTTCTCCCGGCGGTCGAAACCTCTGTTCATCGTCATTATCCTTATAGGTGGCCAGAAACATTTGCGACAAACAGGAACCAACGAAGGAGTGGGAGCTGAAGAAGGCTGATGTTCTTTTCTCTCTGGCGGAGTGCTCGATTGAAGAGGAGAACTACAAGCAGGTGAGTGAGCTACACGGCGTCAACTTCGCCGCTCTAATGGCAATGAGAATTGTCGATGTTTTAGGCTCTCGACGACCTGACAAGTGCGCTTCAAATACAGCTGCTCCATCTGCCGGCTGGTGATCGTGTGACTGCTCAGACCTACGTCACCTTTGCCCGCGTTTACAAACTGGATAAGGAGTTCACATTGGCGTCCGAGCATTACCAGAAGGCCAAGGAGTGCCTGAAACTACGCATTGGTTGGTGGTGTCATGACTTTCTGCTGACTGTGCAGTGAAAACGAAAAGTGTTTCAGAGGCGATTGAAAAGTCAATCGCAGAGATGACCGAGGCCGAGAAGGAGATAGAGAAGAAGAAAGCAGACTTGGAGAAGGAGCTGGCTGATCTGAAGGGCCTCATCCCGGATATTGACATGAAGATCCAGGATGCAGATGAGAGCGCTGCCACACTTGAGAAGGTATGGAGGGATGTCTTGTTTTTTGAAGCAATAGTCATTAGGAACTCTATCATTAAAAGTGCACAGAATACGCTTCACTATTGGTGTGGTGGCCGTGATTGCGTGCATAATGCGATTTATACTCAGCGTTCGCAGAAAGTGAAGCATTTTGTGAGGGAAAATCCGAATTTCAAATGAATTTAGGGGTTCACCTGGATTACAAAAATAGTTCCTTAATGTAGCTGAAAATGACGCGCAGGATTTTGGCGGTCGTGAGTGTGCTCGTCACTTTCATAGCGAATTCTCGCCACAATTTGTGTACGTAGTTGCCAAGCTTACGTCGAGAACGATGTGGGTAATCCACAGAATTCATCATAACTGCATCCTCTGTAAGGAAAACCGGGCTTTCTCTAGGAACTCGTGCAGTTGCGGAGGTTACGTCCATAACTGTGTGACTGGTGGTGTGACTTATCCATATAGCTCACAGAAAAAGCACCTGTAAAGAAAAACGAGCATCCTCAAAGAACGAAGCGACTTGGAGGTTGATTTCGGTGCGGTTTGATTGGCAACGAAGATCCAGACACAGGAGCCAAGTCTACCAATGATTCTAAGTTTTCCTGGCTCGCTGACTCGGGTATTTGTTGCCAATCTGACATCACCGAAGTTAGCCTCCAAGTCGCTGGGTTCTTTGAGAATGCTCGTTTTTCCTTATAGAAAGGCTTTTTCTGTTGGCTATGTGAGTAAGTCGTACAGTTTTGGACATATCTCGGCAATTATACGAATTAGGTGGGATATTTAAAGAGGTGAGCTGCTTGCCAGTGTATAACATAGTGCGGATTAATAAACACCCTCGGCACCTCGGCATAATACTTCTCTGCAACGAGATTGTGGAACTATTTATTGGCCTGAAGTTTCGATCGTCTCCTCGTCTTCAGAGCCACGATGCTCCGACAGCGGTGTCACGACTGCGCTGCACTAATAGCGCCTCAGACTGCAGAAAAAGCTTATTCTTACAGTAATTGGAAATAATCCCCACACAATGCTTATACTGTTGTGCCACGAGGTTGTTGGATAGAACCATCTATTGGCCTGACGTATCGACCGTCTCGTCGTCTTCAGAGGCACGATGCTCCACCATCTGATTGTACTCGACCACGGCTCGGCGTCAGTTGGAGTAATAGCGAATTCTTAGCGGCCAGTTTTGCTACTGGTCCAACTGACGCCGAGTGGTAGCCGAATTGCTACACTCAGACGGTGGAGCATCATGCCTCTGAAGACGACGAGACGGTCGAAACGTCAGGCCAATAATTACCTAACACCCTTATACCTAATACCTAACATCTTCGTGGCACATAAGTGTTATAAGCATTGTGTGGATCGTTTTCGATTACTGTAAGAATGAGCTTTTTCTGTAGTCTGAGACTTATTAGTGCAGCCCAGTCGTGACTTCGCTGCCGGATCACCTTGTAGCTCGTCTTTAGGGGCAGGAACCATTGCGCGAATGGATGGTAGACTGTTAGGGTCAGGCTTGATTTCTGAAGGCTACTGTGGCGGCTGAAACGCTTCAGAGGAACGCCTGTTGGCTTCGTAACACAGGCGTAGATAACCAGGTTGATGTAAGAGGGTACTGAGGTGTTTACTAAACTGTTTCTAGGCCAAGGAGGAGCTGAAGTCGGCATTCTCGGCCACGCTTCCTAAGCTGGCGCCTGTAAATGATAACGCTCCGGTCAACGACATCTCCAACATGGTGAGTTGGAAGAAAATGGCCTCTGAACGTGTCCACTGTGTTGCTTAACTCTTTCACTCTCAGGTCCGCAAGCCGACGAAGAGGACGGCCGAGGAGACGGCTCAGCTGGAGTCGGAAGCCGAGGCAGCCAAGAGACCCAAAGCGGACGTCGAAGAGAGTGCCGCTGTCGACACCGCCACAGCCTAAGCGACCGCTATGATTAGAAGAAGTGGCGATCTCATGTGTATACTCTCTCACCTCGTATCTCCCACGTTATAACCAAGTGCAGCAACCACTACTGCCTGTCGCCGTTCCGTCGTATTTAATCCGTCATCCACCTAATCTCGGTTTCGAAGCGTGTACCATTCGTTCATTATCACTCCGTTCATTCACTCATTCCTTCCTTCCTTCGTTCATTCATTAATCGGTTGTTATGAGAAACGCAAAGTGTGCGCGGCGTTGTTGTGTAATAAAATCGTTGCATGTGGTATTCGAGTGCAAATAAACAGGTTTTCCTCTGGGTATTTTTCTTTGGCTTCAGATGCGTTACTTAAGTTTGTTTTATGCTCTTGGCGCGATGAGAGGCTGTGTGGCAGCAATCGATATCGATTAGCTGACGCGGTCGATATCGCCAGTGCGGCGACTAATCAGCGAACCAGTGCTTCTCCATTTGAGGTTGCACTGAGAGGTGTGGGGACGTGGTGTCCGCAGCTCGATTGTAGGGGTATACGGGGCGCTTACCCAGGTGCAATGTGATAGGACCATGGGATACACAGTTTTCGCTCATTTGTTGAGTGCCCCACCCGACTAGGAAAGCGCAGTGATGTGATTGGCGCTTCCCCAAGTGGGGATACACTGGAGTCGAGGAGAGATGTGGGGCTTGCAGTTCGGACGGAGGTGCTAGAAGGCGACGTCCACTGTTCTGTCATGTTTTAACGTGGACGGAGCGTGGCGTCTTCATTCTTCTACGGTATACCCCTCCCGACTAGGAAAGCGGAGTGACACAATGGGCGCTTTCCTAAGTGCAAACACACAGAAGGCGAATGAAAACGTGGCGTCCGCAGTTCGGATGGACATCGTGGACTTGGCGTGTACTATTTTAACGTGGTAACGTCGTAGCGTCGGCAGTTTACGCTCATCTACAATGTGCCCCACCCGACTAGGAAAGCGCAATGGCATTGCTTCTTACAGGGACGCTGGCATCGCATGAAAAGGGGGCGCCTGCAGATCGGATGAAAGTGCTAGACGGCGACGTCCGCTGTTCTGTCATGTTTTGACGTGGACGGAGCGTGGCGTCTGCAAATTTCATTCATCTACGGTATGCCGCCCGACTAGGAAAACCCAATGTCACAGGGGCGCTTTCCTAAGTGCCACACACACACAGAAGGCGGATGGAAATGTGGTGTCTGCAGTTCGAATGGGCGTCGTGGGCGTGGCGTGTATTCTCTTAACATGGTAACGCCATGGGGTCTGCAGGTTTCGCTCATCTACAATGTGCCCCACCCGACTAGGAAAGCGCGATGGCACTGCTTCCTACAGGGACTCTGGCATCGCATGCTGTTTTAGCTAGGGAATGCCATAAAGTCTGCAGTTCTTGCTAATCTGGGGCAGGATTTATCAAGGACTAACCCGTGGGTATAGGGGGTAGAGATACCCACGATGAAGCCTGCGTCTCTGACTCTTGCCTTGACCCCTTACACCCCGCATACCCACGAGTTTAATCGTTGATGAATCCGGACCCTACAGTACCCCCCCCCCCCCTGCCGACTAGGAAACCGCATAGGAACGACTCAGAAGTTCAAGAGGTCAAGCAGCGAGGATCCATATCCTAGAAGTCGTTCTCTGTGCGTCCAAATTTCGAAGATGTCTCCCATTAGTCACTATAGTAGGTGCATTCTCTGGAAGAGAGTGATGGTATGGCGTGTATGACGCTCTTCGTATCGCTGTCTGAGGAGTCCCACTGGGCTACTTTGGCACGAAAATGGGGGCAC
>OX375868.1:97985332-98014687 GCA_947359475.1 Heligmosomoides polygyrus bakeri | reverse complement strand
TAAACAGATCTCGTACTTTTCAGAAGCCAAACGAAGAGATAACTATGGCGTGGCGGTTGAAGAACTATCCGAATGACCATCACGCTAAAATCAAGTTCACGCTGAGGGACGAGGTACGCCTGTGTATAATTTTTTTGGGATGAGGTGTTCGAAAAATTGTTTGAAGCAGTGACAGGGCTTCGTTTACTTAAGTGCAGGCAAAATTTTAGGCTGTAGACATGCTGGGATACGTTTCCTCACTTTCACGTTCTTTTTGGGGGAACAGAACAAGGTTATTAATCCAGTTTCGTTAGATTTGGATGTCCTAAAATGTGCGTATTTCTCAATGTTTGGAGTTTTTTCTTTTTCTTTAGAAAGGCTAAACCTTGTGTAGCCGGAAACTGGTAAAATCTCTTTTAGAAAATTTTCATGTGCCAGGTCGGGTTCTGATTAGGGGTTGTTCGTTAACGTTGCAGTTAGCTCCCTATCTGTTCGCCTTGTTAGCTTTTCTGAGCTATACGGTGGCTCATTCAGAGTGACTCGACGTCGTTGACTGTGAACGGTGAAGGAGTGCCATCGCACATGGCAGAGGAGACCCGCAACGGCATCAACCGCTACTACCTCGCCTCCATCGCTCGCACATTCGGCTTCAGCGCGCGGATCAACTGAACGTGACAGCAAGAGTCTGTGAGCGTTCTTAAATGTTATTCATAATGATCATCAACCGTGGAAGTATCTTCGTTTTCATCTGACAAGCTGAACGAGTTGAGTTCTTGGCGGTGTCATTCGTCCTATAGTCTGTGACAGGGGACAACCCTGTACAATTTCTTGTTGTTTCTGTAGGGTCACCCGTTTTCTTGTATGAGTTCTTGACAGTCAGTTGGTATCTATGTGTCTCCAGTCTTCTTCATGTAAATTCACCTGTTGATGTAACAGTTTGGAGTTCTTTACTGTTTGTTCGAGGTGTCCACTAATAATACTCCCAAGACGATCTTGAGTTGCACGACCACAATCCCCATTCTCTTGTTCAAATATCCAGAACATCCCCTAGAAGCACTACAGCGGAAAACGCTGTGTACGGTATTTCAGTTCAGTCATTCTTTAGTAGTTGTTTTTTTTTCGTAAAGGTGTGCTCCTATTGTAGTTTTGTTTTCGTAGCTTTCACTGAGGGAACTTGATTTTATACACAACGTTATTCGTGTCTTTGCCATGCTCGCGTTGCGTTTCGGAATAAATGTACTTGGTATTCTTCGCGCTTACTTCAGACAGCGTTCAGACAGCAGTGTTGAACTCGAGAACCGAGATGGTACACGCTTCATTGCTGGACTGACGTTTGTGTGATGTCGCCTTCCTCAGAGCTTCAAACTTGGCTAATTAAACCATTGATTAAACTTGGTTCAATTACCCAAATTTAAGGCTCTGAAGAAGGCGACATCCGGAAGTGCGTGGCTACGAGAAACCATGAGTTTCTAGAGTATTTCGCCACGACCCTTTTCAAGGGCCACACCGGTGAGCACTGCGGTAGGTCCTTGCGCGATGAAAGCGCCGGAAATCAGCGACACGCTCTAGCCATCAACGTATTTGAAGGTGAGTGTTACCGGGCGCGTTACGTTAGGTGTCTTCCTTTACTATGGAGCGCGGAGTGACGCGTTCGACTACCGCAGGGCCTGTCCACACTTCGCGACAAGAGCAACTCGTCACCGGTGCGAAACATGCATATCGATTAAAACCGAGCGCGTGCCGGCGGAAAGTGTTTATACTCGAGCGCCGGCGCTGTCGCTCCAGTCGCTGCCTGTCGCGCGTTTTCATACTTCCACGCGCTGCGCTCTCGTCACTCCTGTCGCTGCTGTCGCAAAGCGAAGTGAACAGGCCCGTAGGCTGAATGATTACTGCGCTCGCATCGGAGGAGGTTTCACTACGAAATGAGGCGAGCTGAGCAGGGCGCGCATTGCTGCGGGTGCGGGAACTTCTACTCACTTTCGGCCGCGCGCTTCGGGCTCGACGTCGCCGTGCGCGGCAAGCCCGTGATGGCGCGTCGAAAACGCGTACGGCTTGCTAGCTCCGTGCGCGTGGGTCCTGCACCGATTATCGACGGTTGGCAAATTGCCAATCGTCGTCCCGGCCTTGCTGATTGTTTACTGTTGAACCATGCTGCACATACAATCGCGCCAAATTGGACATTATTCTAAAGAGGTTTAACGCTTTTGAATCGAAAAAAGAGAAAAGCTGAACCTCTTCCAATTCAAAATGAGCTCCTTTCACGTCGAACTGGAGACTCTACAAAAAGTACAAGAAGGTTAGAATAATTTTTGTTCAAGGAAAATTTTCAGAATGATTTCTTTATTATTTAGTTTACCTGCTCAATAAGGGAAGACATTGTTTGAAATTTTACAAAATTCTAATTTTTTTGAGCAAAATAATGGTTTAAAGCTTGTTCTAAAGACCAGAAAGGCGGCGATTTTTGTTCCATAAAAAGAGATTATGCCATGCCCTCGTCTAAGACGTCGCGATGTTTGGTTGATTGATAGCAAAATTTCTGCTTGCATGCAATTTCACACCTGCAATACACAACAAAAACAAGTAACGAGCAGACATCACTTTGAAACTTCATGTAAGCGTCACTCATGCTCTCAATCAAATGAAAAACGCGACCAGCTAATCGAATGCATGACGCAGTCCCTTTTTAATGTACTAAATGATTGCTGCCTTATTGCTCTATAAAACCAAATTAAATCTCAAAATATAAAAATGTCTAAAAAATTATTACGCTCAGGCATGTCAACTAAAAAAATCCAAAGAAAATTACACCAAGATTTCCTTGAACAGACCATTATTCTGCTCTCCTTAGAGTATGAGTACTGGCCTCTAGTTTGACCGAAAGACGGTTGCTTTGATTTTGAAGGTGCTCACATTGATTTCAAAAGCATCATGCTTGTCCAGAATAATTCTCGATTCGACGTGAGAAGGGTCAAATTTTATGTGAAAATCGTATAAATAAGGTTTCTTCCAATGATCTTAGACTGTCAGATATACTAATATCACTAACTTCCTACTAGTAGTAAGGCTCGTATCACAATAGTAGTTACAATAGTCAGCTATTAGCGTTAGTTAGTTTGCTGCTAGTAACAGCAAAAATTCGCAGTAGCCAGCTCCTTTTCGCACGTTAATGCAATAATACTCAGACAAATCTCGGGAGCGACCGCCGGCGAAAAGACGAGATTCTGATAGCCCGCTCGACGTCCGTATCCAAACGTGGGCGGAGACGGTTACCTAAAGTGCCGGAGGTCCGGCGGTTCTTCATCGGTTCACAAGCAGTTCGGGCTGCGGTGCACCGGAACATGAGCAGCGGTTCATAACCAAGGCGGAGGAGGAGCCATTCCTCCTCGAGGAGGAATATGATCAGCGGTCCACCGGCTTTTGGCCAGCGGACCATAACATGAAATTTTACCGAAATTTTACCGACCCGGGTTATGGACCGCCGGTTGCACCGTCGTCCATAACTCGGGTCCATAACTGAAACGTGCGACGTTATGGACCGCTGGTCAGCAGTGAGAGGAGGCCGTACTGGTCACCAGTTGCAACGATGGTCACTGCACAGCACACATCGGATCCGACGCCGATGACGGATAATTCGGATCCGTGATTTTCTACAAACCCCCGGTAAAGGGCCAGCGGGATAACGACATTTTTCAAGTCCCGATCTTGGGGCGATTCGGGTAGGGGTGGTTTCAGCAGGCTGTTTTCGAACGATTCCGATGACCTTTGGATCGTCTAAAGGATATCCGAATGGGATATGACTTTCCGACTAAAATCAGTCATCGGAATCGTTCGAAAATAGCCTGCTGAAACCACCCCTGCCGAATCGCCCCAAGTTCGGGACTTGAAAAATGTCGTTATCCCGCTGGCCCTTTACCGGAGGTTTGTAGAAAATCACGGACCCGAATTATTCGTCATCGGCGTCGGATCCGATGTGTGCTGTGCAGTGACCATCGTTGCAGCTGGTGACCAGTACGACCTCCTCTCACTGCTGACCAGCGGCCCATAGCGTCACACGTTTCAGTTATGGACCCGAGTTATGGACGACGGTGAACTTTTCGCCCCTTCAATGAAAATGTAGCCTGGTGAAAGTGTCCTTATCTGAATCATCCTGAGACCCGGACTTCTAAAATAAGTCACGGATGGTGTCCCTTTTCAGATTTCGTCCCTTTCAACGAAATTCTGGCCTGGTGGAAATGCCCTTATCTCAGTCATCCTGAGATCCGGACTTTTGATATAAGTCACGGATGGTGTCCCTTTTCAGTTTTCGCACCTTTTTACTTTTTGTGCTTAGAAGATCTTAACTAGAGCGTTTTATTGTCTTCACTATAGAAAAACAAACAAATCAACACAAGCTTCACAGGGATAATTGAACATCTAAAAACAACAACAACATCAAATAACAACAACTGGAGATCGAAGCATATCATCTTCAGCTGAAACAAGCAATGGAGGAGGAACAGATCTCAAAATCATGATACTTTCAGCAAACTAAAAAACAAATCTCTAAGCATTGAGAGGCCGCATCTCAGCGATGTGTAACGAGTAGACGAATTGAATTGAGCTCTCTTGGTCGAAACTTCTGGGTTTTTTTTTTGATAGACCTCCCCTTGTTTATAGGTGAATAAAAGCAGCTACCCTCTGGACAGCGACGGTTAAGTAAGAGTAAGAGCTACTTTAATATGGGAGTGATAATTCTTGAAATCTTTCTTCGTCGCGACATCGTTAAGATGTGGCCCCTACAAGTAACTAAGGAGGATTGTCGTGGGAGGTTCATTGTTAGTGTCGGCGATTTTATTCACTTGTGATGTTTTCGGTGCTGTGCAACACGGGCCGCTTGCGCTTCTGAAAAGAATCGTGGATGAGGAGTGCATCGCTTGTTTGCAATAGACAATAATCCTCACATTTGACGGGACGAGTGTACCGTCTGGTTTGACGTGGTAGCAGCGTAAGTGCGTCCTAAATGCACATTTTCGGAGCAGAAGGGTGTAAACATGGAGTGGAGTATGAATAGCACTGCTCACAGTGCACGCCCAATAGCCTTCCTTGCCAACGATATCCATTCGACCTTTGCCGATTTCAGCCGCCTTAAAATGTTAGACCGCCCCTCGTCATTGCTGCCGAGCGTATTCCAGAACCTATGCAGTGATCAGGATCAAAGCAGGAGTGGAACACTTGAGTGGCTGTCGAAGAGACATGAAAGCTTACAGGCTCCGTCGGGCGACCAGGTCTCGCTCGTGCTTATCAATATCAGGGTTGCCCAGTCCCAACGCATCCATGAGGAAGCCTGAATGTTAAGCACTTCTCGATATCCGATAGACCTCGCATCCCGATTTGCAAGCGAGAGGACCTACCACTGACGAAGGAGACAATGTCTTCAGGCAGGTCTGTAAGATCAGGGTCTTTCCTAGCCTTGCCAGTCAGTCTACAAGACTGACTGTTGTCGAAACCTTGGATTTCGCGCTCAGGATCGCAAGCCTAAGAGAACTATATGTTGGTATGTGAGTGTGGGGTGGGTGTTAACTGAACAACAGAGATCAACAACTCTTACATGCTGGAAATATCGCCTGCAAAAATCCAAGATGAGGGAATAGTGGTCGTTCGGGCCAGGACGACTTGGGCGTTGCCAGCAGGCGAGGAGATCCCCGAAGTTAGCCTTCTGTGAAATGAAGCCCATTTTCGGAATTAAGAAAAAGTGTTAACTGTTAACGGCGGAACCTTGAACGGTGGTTTAGCTTCCATGATCCACGCCCTGTTGAGGTTTTCTACACTAAACCTTCGATCTCCTGGAAGTGTTCCTCTGGACGCTGTGGCGACGTAGCTGTTAGCCCTCCTAAGAGCTGCATCCTGTGCGAGACCGAGACTGATCAAGGAATCGATCTAAAGAGGACCGTCAGTGAATGAAGTGGAAGACTGAAGTAGGGGAATACGCTTACAGTGGCAGCTATTCCGACAATGATATCTGTTTGCTGGCGGACCGTTTCGCACAACGAGCGCACGACAGGGGAGTCTGAGCTGGTTGGAATGGAGCTGACCGCATGCGTGTGGGCCCTCACGCGTTCCATGTCGATTCGGCAGCCTCGCAGCTTCTTGATGACCGATTCCTATAGGACGATACAGCAGAATGATGACCGGAAAACCTCAGGGCCATATGGTGGAGGACAAAGAGTGGGCACCTCGTACTTGGGTCCGGACTCCACATTTGTTACAAGCTGTCCTAGTTTTTCAAAGTCGGTTTTTCAAAGTCTGTTCTTACTTATGTAATTTTCACACTCATTGGGGCTTATGAGGTGGAAAAATCTCAAAGGAAGTCGTACCAAATTGTCCTAAAGAAAAAGTGCTTTAACTATTATCGGAGAGTCCCTAGTTGAAGTTGTAAAAGTTTAGATTTGGAAGAGGTTTACTTTGATTTCGGAACTTGCAGAGAGTGCCTTACAAGAGTATCGCTAGGAGAGCGTCCAATTGGGGATGGGAAAAGTCGCAACTTGCTACCTGATTGAGTGGTTGTCATCGACGACACTGAGTGAGGTGAGGTCGTGCGTCTCCCGGAAGATCGCAAAGCAGTAGAGGCCACTCGACGACGATGTTGTGCAGAGGTGTCAAGCTGGTGCAACCGAGACACCAACGAAGCTGAAAGTGTGAAATTAGTTGGGTTAAAAGTTCGTCGGCTCGAATGGGTCTCAACCAAAATTACCATGTGGACTTAGGTTCTCGGAGCAGCTTCCTGCAGAGCTTCCCTGGCTGTTTTCAACTTCAACTGCATGGCTTCCCTGGCTATTTGCATCTTCTACTAAAGAGCTTCCCTGGCTATTTTCAATTGAAATCTTGATCGTCTATCGTCTAACTCGCCCTGGTATCTTGATACCAGGGCGAGTTAGACGGCTTCTCTGCAACGAAAAGGTACAACGGTCGTTTTCGCCGTCTATGAAACCGGAGTTTGCCGAATACCAACCTGCGCCAAGGGTAGTATAGTTGGGCTTGGGCCTCCTTCCTTTCTTCGACCTTTTCGGAGCGACACTAAAGCGAAGGCTTGCAAGCATGTTTCGTGAAAGTTCTATTCTATTCATCTACTCACTGTCGCCGACGACATGCCACTCGACTACAGATTCCATCCCGTGTGAGGAAACCATCACAGCTGTTGCAGAGATACGTCACGGACGTAGCGACGTCACGGATGAGGGCATGGCGCAGCGTCTTCTTTTAACACTAACAAATTGCCACCTTACTACTATTTGAAAGAAACCAGTCCATTTTTTTATATTTCAACAAATCACACAACAATTGTCTCCAGAATTCGACTTCCTAAGTGGATTTTGGTTAGGAAGTGGACGGCTCTGCTAACTACCAGGGGTAAAATGTGATCGTGGAGTAATGTGCATGTCGTCTTATAAGACAACGACATACACATTACTCCACGATCACACTACTTGTGGAAACAGAAAAAGGCAAACCAACCATGTCTGATGCTTCGTTTCCTTCTAGGTAAGTTCACTTCCAAACTAAACCCACTTAAGAAGTCGAATTCTGGAAACAAGTGACGCTCACATAGACACGACACGGTTTCTTTGCTCTCCTCCGCGTCAGCGGAGAAGAACACAGAAACCACGTCATATGTGAGCGTTTCACGACCATGTGCAATCTCAGAGCGGGCACCAGCCCGCTTAGTTCCCCTGCTTCTCTGCTTCTCAGAGCTTATTATCCATCCTCATTGCGAAAACGACGACGCGAATACGACGACGCGAAAACGACAAATGACTTCTTGAATGCAACACTGGTAGCGGATCTGTTGCTTTTCAGGTCAACTACTTAAAGAAAGGAGCAAGAAGTGAAGCAACTGGAGGTGGACTTTGGGTGCCCTCTATGAGATCTGGTGCAGTTGCGTCGTCTCTTTTTCCTTCACGCATGGTGATGTATAAATGTTCAACACCAGTTATACACAGGTCGAAGTGCATGAAGCAGCACTGCGCACAATACGGGCAGCGTAGAAAGGCTACAGGCTCTCACAGTCTGCTTCCTACATGGACCATTGACCTCGAGAAAAACTATCCGACTCGGATTTTCAAAAGAGACCAGGATGTGACGTCGGAGGTGGTTAAAATGAGAAACGAGGTCTGTGGATCCCGCAAACTACCTAAGCGGCATCGATACACACTTTTCCGCATCTTTGCGTGTCATCTGGAAATCAGAGGTCTGCTGAAGGTTTTCTAAAACCTAACACCAACCATGTCCGCCGATGCTCACGCTGAACGCTGAAGTGTGGCCCACCCTAGACCTTCGAGGGAAGAAATCAAGCTGGCCGAACGATGGCCAGCATACTAAAGGACTTCGAATCACGTCAACTTGAAGTTTACGAAGGCGAACAGCTAGTGGAAGAACAAGAAGATTAGGATCCGCAAGATGAACTGATGGTCGTGGAGAGGCAAGCAAGCAGTGGAAAACAATAACCAACTCGGCATGTGATAAGGCATGAAGAAAAAAGAGACGACGCAACTGCACCAGCCACACGCAAATTCAAGCACAAGTAGTGAGGGAACAGCTAAAGGTGGTGTAGTGAAAACAGCATCGCCTTGTCCTAGAACAACAGCTTGTGAGTACACGCTGTTTGCTTGAAACAAGAAGTGAGAATATGTCTTCCTATAACAGTTTTTCTTGTCCCGTTTACAAGTGATACTTCACGCAGAAAATCTTCTTGCTATCAATCGAATTAAATACCGCGGCGAGCTAGTCGAATACACTGCGCGATCTCGCTTAGCTTAGTATTCGTTATGATTAGGACATGCCAGGTCAGTCGGACTTAATGCTCCCCTCCCCCCTGATTAGGACATGCCAGGACAGTCGGACTTAATGCTCGTCTAAAACAAGACGGTTGGTATCAATTAAAAACCGAGGTGAACATTCTAAAACAAGACGATTGATAGCTATTAAAATCGAGCTGAACATTCTAAAACAAGACGATTGATAGCAATTAAAATCGAGCTGAACATTCTAGAACAAGACGGTTGGTATCAATTAAAAATCGAGCTGAACATTTTAAAACAAGACGGTTGATAGCAACTAAAATCGAGCTGAACATTCTAAAACAAGACGGTATCAATTAAAATCGAGCTGAACATTCAGAGAGTTTGGTTCGATGAGAATAAGTTGCTAAGGCGCAAATAGGGTCGGGTGGGGGTCACCTTGTAGGACAGGGCTGCAACCGGATTTTTTTTTGCAGCAATGGTGTGTTTTACTCCTGCGGTGAACTGAGGTAGGCCATTCCTATGTAACTTCACATACACGTGATTCCCTCCAAGGCGTAAAACCAACGGCACTGAGTATGCGGTAAGCCCCCCCCCCCTCCCTCCCTTCGACCCTATTTGCGCCTTAGCAGCTTCTTCTCATCGCACCCAGGCACATTCAAAAGACGACGAGCTCAGCAAACCGAAGATCTCTTCGGTTTGCTGAGCTCTTAAGAGCCTGTGCCACAAAAAAAACGAAGGGGCGCCGGACGGAAGCCCACTGTGAGCGCCGACCGCTCGGTGGCGCTCAAACAATTGAATCACGCGCTCGCCGCCTCGCGTGCGGCGACGCGCGTGCGGCCGATCGATTTGGGCGCCGGCGAGCGTAGTGAGCCGCCAGGCACCTGCCGGAGCTCCGCCGTTTGCCCGCCCAGGGCTTCGACCGGCGGTCGACCCCGGGCAGCGCCGCCTCGCGCGCCGCGACGCGCGCCGCGACGCGCGTGCGGCCGATCGATTTGGGCGCCGGCGAGCGTGTGAGCCGCCAGGCACCTGCCGGAGCTCCGCCGTTTGCCCGCCCAGGGCTTCGACCGGCGGTCGACCCCGGGCAGCGCCGCCTCGCGCGCCGCGACGCGCGTGCGGCCGATCGATTTGGGCGCCGGCGAGCGTGTGAGCCGCCAGGCACCCGCCGGAGCTCCGCCGTTTGCCCGCCCAGGGCTTCGACCGGCGGTCGACCCCGGGCAGCGCCGCCTCGCGCGCCGTGACGCGCGTGCGGCCGATCGATTTGGGCGCCGGCGAGCGTTGTGAACCGCCAGCCGCCCGTTGTGAACCGCCAGCCGGTCGCCGGAAGTCCGCCTTTTGGCATCGACCGGCGGTCGACCCCAGCGATCCCGCGGTAGCCGTTTTCCTGAATTTTCCTGAATCCAGCCGGGACCGACACCCCCGCCGGAGTTCCCCCCTTTGTCCAGCAAGCCCAAAAGTGGGCGGACCGCCCGGCGGTCCACATTCCGCGTCGATGCGCACCGATGGCCGGCCAAAGGCTGGGGACACGCCCCCGCCGGAGTTCCCCCCTTTGTCCGCCAAATCGAAAAGTGGGCGGATCGGCCGGCGGTCGTTCCCGAGATTTGTCTGAGTAGGCAGCAAGAAGCCCTCTGACGGAACTCTTGTGGGTAAATCTCATGCGCACCGCCAGCGGATGGCTGGCGACGTCGCGCCCGTGGCATGCGCGCGGCGGTCGGCGCGGCCAAAAGTGAGTAAAAGTTCCGCCCCCCGCATTGCTGCTGTGGAGCAGATTACGTGCGGAAGCAGGTGAAACCTGATTCTTTTCCATTTTTCTTTGTATTCTTCTTTTCTGCAAGTTCTGTACCCAAAAACATGTCGAATCCGATGGTGAGATTCACCTGTATCACCTGTCGGAAATAGCAACAGCCCTACGCACACTTTTGCGGTAACACGGCAGCTCTATCTTTAAGCACAGGGCAGAGACGCAGAATCGCCGCGCGAGGCAAAACTACCCCAGTCCGGAGTCCGGACTGCCGCTGGCGTGCGGCGGGCTCCGCGCCGCGAAAGCGGCAGCAGCTGCCGTCAACGCGGCAGCGGCAAGAATGATTCAAAGCATTATTGCCGCTGCAGCCGCTTTGCTGCCGATAATTTTTGTCTGGGCTCTAGCTAATCGTGGTGGGATCTACAATGGAAACTGATAATGATAATAATAATGAAACCACATTGGCGATGGAGTGGGCTGCAAGGCTGAGGGTGTGTGCCGCCTAGGCGGCAGTTTTGTTGCCTGCTGCGTGCCGCGTTGCCGCAAAAGTTTGCATAGGGCTTAAGAAAATGATCCCAAGACAAAAAGTGACGAAAACCCTTCTTTTTTTACAAAATTGAACTCAGTGAGCAAACAACTTTATTACTAACAATAACAACAACAGGAACAACAGGAATGACACGGAAATGGGATATGACAATTTGGAATGTGATGATGATCAAATTCCGCACGGTCAAGGTGCTGGTGCTCCCGTCCTGTTGCTGGCTAGTAGACGTGACGGCGAGGTAGAACGAACAATTGGATGGACAGCTTCGACGCAAGGTCCTGATGCGAGCCCAGAAACGGGTTAGACGCAATTCGGCAGATGGCGGTGAGAGAACGAAGCAGCTGTCTGACAAGAAGGAGATTCCGCAGCACTAGCGGCACACGTGGACCCGATGCGCGGAAGAAGAACAGCAAGCAAATGAATAGAACCTAAACAGAAAGACACCTCAGGTCCTGTTCAGGAGCCAGCCATTGCGGAAGTGGAACGAGCGCAGGCTTTCCCAACATCAACGGTGAACCGGGACAGGAGTCCTAGCAGAAGACGCGGCGATACAACACGCGGAAAACCCAGCTAGGCCCAAACGACGTGGCTGCTCGGCAACGGCGGCGATCACGGTAGCAGGAGGCCTGAGCGTAGCAAACACGGTACGGATCGCCAACGGAGGAGCTCCCGCACGAAGTGCACGAACGACCTGGCTTCAGACGACTTCCCTGGAGCCTTCTAGAAATCCCGCGCGCCTGCCGCGCATTGCGGTACGCGATTGCACACAACGCGCCGCGGTCCGACGCGCTAGCCGCGGGCACGCCAGCCTTTTCCTAACTTATGGATGAGGTCCGCACATTGTGAAGTTTGAGATCAATTACTCCCTACTTGATGAATCCTACAGAACTCTAAACGTATGCGCTAGGATACAGTACTAAGTATGTATCTTTATTAGAGCCATACTGTAAGCGACGCTTGACAAGGAGATGAGAGGAGAGGAGAGGCAAGCTCTCTCCTGGAAGCTGACCACAGACGACCTTCCGGCCCAGGCGGCGAAAATGAAACTCCTGTAGCAGGACGTCGCGATCGACGGTGCGGACTTGGTATAACCCGACACATTCACTGAGGCTAATTAGAATAAGAAATCGAGAGGTGGAGTCGCGTCCGTTGGATGGTAGACTGCTCTGTCTCTTCGTTACGTTACGAAGAGGTTGGCGGTGTGATTGAGAAGCTATCACAATTGTAAACATAACCACCTCTAAGCAACAATGTTGAGTACGACTCATTTTTGTTAGTTCTGTCCATGAAACCTGTGCTTACTAACAAGTGATCTTGGTTGGTCTTCTTTGCAGAAGCTCTATTCATATCCAGAACCGTGCCGCTTTCAGACACAGTATCCAGTCTTAATAATGACTTACTTACCACAGTACTTCGTACTTGTGTTCTACTTACACCTACTCTCAACTCTCGCCGGCTGCTTCGCAAGTCGTAAGCTGGTTTGTATTTTCCTCAGCGTCCTGCGCAGTTCGATGTTCAATCTATGATATGGGATCCGTCAGGAGATGAGAACTAACTGAGGCTTAAAATGATATGGATTCAGAAGAATGGTATCTATACACTATTTCGCAATATTGATTGATGGTGCAAGTCGAATCGGAGGGGGATTCATCCGCTTAGATAAATAAATTCCCCACCCACAAAGATGGACTCCAAATAACCCCTATTGATGAAATTTGGCAAAAAAAACATTCTTGACCTCTCCTTGGCTTTGGTGTCCTTGGGTCGGATTCATCAACGACTTACGTAACTTTAACGGAGAATTGTAAGCGAAAAGCTCAGATAATGCGGTTTATCTCCTACCATATTGCTTGATAAGCCGCGTTATCTGAGCTTTTCGCTTACAATTCTCCCTTAAAGTTACGTACGTCGTTGATAAATTCGGCCCCTGGAAATAGAATAGCGCCATCGAGATTTATAGGGGCATGAGCCGTTCCACCGAAAAATAAGCTCCCAAAGTATCTCTTGGAAATCACGCAAGTAGAATAGATAGTGTACCATAACCAGACTGTCAAACAGCTGCTCTCACGCCTTATTGTTTCAGCCGATCTCTCCACTGAAATACGACCCGGACGATCCTTCGACGTTCCCACCGGAGGAAAAGAAAAGGACTTCCAAGAAAGAGATTAAGAAGAAAACTAAGAAGGAAGATAAGAAGAAGAAGACGGGATCGATTATTAAGAGCGTGGTGGCGCCAGTCTGTAGGTTTATGCTATATATGGGTATCGTGGACCGTATTAAAGATCTGACGACCGACGGCTCTATGTTATGGTCGGGCCAGGGTATATAGAAAACCACTATGTAGCCCACTGGGAGCTAAAGGGATTCCCACGTATGGCTCTTTTTAGGGGTTCTTCATTAAATTGGAGGGCGAGTCACAGGCTACCTCCTTGACTATAGCTCCGAGGGCCAGATACAGCTGTGCCAAAATGTGTTCCAGCGCACAGTGCCTCCCAACCAACATTTCATCTTCAGTGCCGATGCGAGAGGCGAACGATCTGGAAACGGTGAATGGTATGGTGAGCAACTGGGGTGCCGTACAACCGCAAATGGCTGTGCCATTATCGGAACGACAAAAAATCCCGTGAAGTATCGCATGAATGCAATAAAGTTTGGAGTTAATTCTGTTTCACTTGATTGATCATATTCCAAGCAGTTACGGCTCTCGTACTGAGGGTGTCAGTGATATGGCGCGGCGCGAAAAAGTAAAAAGTGAAGCAAATAATTACGTGCTCCGCACTCCGTTTGTCTTCTCAGTCGCTCTTGTCGCTCGAGGTATGAACAGGCCCTTAAATAGTCTCCGTCAGCGCACGTGGCGAGATCGCGGTGAGTCAACCCTGTGCAGAGGAGGTCATAGGACCAGGGGCGCAATTCCTGCATTTCCGAACTCTTACAGTATGCCCCAGGTCTTAAGGCCCTTTTATACTTCAGATGCCGAGCGACGCGACGGCATGTGTAGTGACCAAATTGATCGATCGTGTCGCTTGATCAATGTGGCCACAATACGTGGCGTCGCGTTTCTCGGTGTCGAGGTATAAACGTACCCTTAGGGGTCGTTTAGTGTGTACGCGACGCAATGTAATAATAAGCTCCCATATCGATTCACCGCGTCGCGTGCGCACTAAACGTTCCCTTAGACCTAGTTTATACTTTCGTCGTCGGGCTACACGATTCGAACGTAGCGATGCGTCCCAGTCGCGCTGCTTCGAACACTCCGAACATTTGGCAATTCGATCGCACCATTGCGAGCATGCACACATGTAGTTCCACACATTTTCGGGTCCACTGCAAAGGACAAGGAGCAGTAATAAGACGTATGCACACTTTGTAGCGGGCACTGCAACGGCAGTGAGGAATGCCCGAGGTTATTCCACGCTGTCACTGCCGCTTTGACCGCTGCCGGCAGTGAAAGTGTGCACACCCGCGCCTCCGCTGCCGCAATAGGACTCCGCCCTTCTACACTATGCCTCAGCGTGGCTGCCGCACGGCGGCTGCGGAGTGTGCATGCGGCTATGCCTCAGGTTGAAGCCCCTGTGTGACGGGCGAGATAAATAGAGTGCACGCGGGAGAGCTCCGCCGACATGAGAGAGCGCTGCCGACACCCTTCGTCGCCGGAGGTCCAGTGACAGCTTGTCGCAGTGCGCCGCACTCGGCGGCGACGAGTATAGCGCCCTGCGACGTTGTCGGCGATCCGCACGCGACAGTGTTGCTACAAACTGCGTAGCATCGCCAGAGCTCGTTTAGTGGGCACATAACGTGAATGTACCGCAAAGGAGGAACAACTTGCTTTCGTCCAGAAAGAGGTTGCTGGGAGCAGATTTTCGGTCTCACCAGGAAACTATCTCAACGGTAGGTCGGAATAGCCCAAGTGTTGTACATGGGCAGAATCGCCTCTCTCTAGGAAACAACGAAATACAGATATCTCGACCCCAATACAACTCTGCGCAGAGTTAGGGACGACGGAAGTTGGGCAGTTGGCGGCGTTAGCCCTATGCCTGCAGGCGGAGGACGGGCTCAAGCTGGCTGGAAACAGCGATTATGGGAGTTACGCCGCCCCTTTACCTACTGCGCCACCGTCGCTCGCTTGTCATCGCTGTTTCCAGCCAACTTGGGCCCGCCCTCCGCCTGCAGGCATAGGGCTAACGCCGCCAACTGCCCAAATTCCGTCGTCCCTAACTCTGCGCAGAGTTGTATTGGGGTCAAGATATCTGTATTTCGTTGTTTCCCAGAGAGGGGTGATTCTGCCCATATACAACACTTAGGACGTTCCGACCTACCGTTGAGATAGTTTCCTGGTCAGACAGATAATGGAGGAGCGCATACGATGTGGAAAGCGAATGATCACCGTATTTATAGATTTCCGGTCAGCATTCGATAGCGTCTACTGGCCAGCTCTTTGGAGGGAAATGGAAGCAAAGTATATTACACCGAATATTCTAAGACTGCTACAAGAGACCTTCGCCAACTAGTTCAGCTTTGTCCGTGTACGCAAAGGAACGTCAAACGCGTTTGCAATTCGATCTGGTGTGAGGCAAGGATGCGTGTTGTCGCCATTGCTATTCAATATTGTTGTCGATGCAATTATGCGGAAGGTGTTTAGCGGACGACAAGGAGTTCAAATTGGAAATAATCAATTCGTTACGGACCTCATGTTCGCTGACGGTAGTGCTATCTTTGCAGACACTGATGCAGAGGCAAATGATATTCTTCGAGAAATCGCCACTATTGCTCTTCCACGCGGTCTGACTAAATATAAACGCTGAAAAGACAAAGGCGCTCACAACCAATGGCTCACCTTGCACACCTTACTTGGACAACTCCCAGATCGAACAAGTTGCGGAATTCAAGTACCTCGGTTCTATAGCGCAGCAGAACAAAGTCTCATGCACCGCGAAAATCCACACCAGAATTGGCAAGGCTGCGATAGCCTTCAGCTCACTAAACTGGTGTCTATGGAGGAGACACAACGTGTCGCTGGCAACAAAATGCGTGTATTTCGACATTGCCAATGCCAATATTGATGATGCTAATATTGCTTTATGGTGCGGAAGCATGGGTACTGAAAGTTGATTTGCAGAAGCTGGAGGTCTTCCACATGAGGTGCCTCAGAAGTATACTAAACGTCTCAATTCATGATCGGATTAAAGACGACAATATCCGAAAGTCCTGGTGCAACCAGCCCACTGTTGAATCCGAAATCCGAAAACGCAGGCTAAAGTAGTTTGGACACGTAAGCCGAATGGCAGCTCAACGATTACCCAACAAATTGCTGCGAAGAATCAGACCGGGAGAATGGGAAGTCCAGCGAAGTGCACTAAGGAAGACGTGGATAAAACAAATACAAGACGACTTGACTAAACGAGGCTTGTGTTTAGAGCGCGGGAGTGAAATGGCTCTGGATCGTCTGGCATGGCAGAACTTTGTCCGTGACTCTCGCCACTCCATTGCACCCATAGCGACGTTATTGGCTACGAGGACGCCATCAAACCTGACGCACGCTAATGAGGAGTAATTAAGTAAGTAAGTGGGCACACGGCGCAAAACGTGATGTTATAATAACCTCCCATATCGATTCACTGGGCGCGTGTAGCGCAGTCGGAGGAGGCGCTGACGGTCGCGTGCACCCGATACCAGGTTCCTGGTTCGGATTTTCCGCCCAGGCCAACCAAGCCTTCCATCCCTCCTGGATCGGTGAATTGGTACCAGACGTGTCTGGGAAGGATGAAGCGCTGACTTGTTCATCGGCTGGCCACCGCAAGTCATTGTGTGGCCAAATACGCATTCATATCGCCTCCACTACATCCCGTAGAAGTAGAATGCGCTGGCGCATCCCAAAAGGGATTGAGTAACGCCGTCCTTTATCCTTTATCCCTTTTATCGATTCACTGCGTCGTGCGATCGATAAACGCTTCCTTAAGGCCCATTCACACTGCTGCGACACGCGGTAAGTGGGGCGACGGCCACCTCGCGACATTCGGCGGTCGCGTCAGGACATCGTAATATGCATCGAGACCGACGTCCCCGTGCATGCCGCGCCGCCGGGAATGATTTGAACCATTCCGGCCAGCGACATAACCCCCTCCCCCTGCGGCACGTGTCGCAGTGCCTCCCGCAGCCGTCACAGCCCTATGCCTCACAATTGCCGCGGCGCACTGTCGCACCAGTGTGAATGGTCCCTCACCGAGCGTCGCGATCCATCATTTTGGCCACTACACTTGTCATCGCGTCGCTCGATGTTGTAATTAGAAACGTAGCATACCGAACCCTCAGGAGAACTAGGGGTACAACACAAGAGGGTCACTTCGGTGTAAATAAATAATTTCGTAAGAGGTGATCCATAGGAGTGGAACAGATGGTAGCAATAAAAACAGATCTATTGCCACTGACGGCGCTATAGCCTGGTATACTCTAGCTCGGAATCCATTGTACAGCTCCGAGGTCCTCACTAATCGGGTTGTTTCGTCGGCACGAATAATTTAGATGCAGCGGAGGTCTTCAATGGACATCGTCATCGTGTGAGTATTCAGCTAGTCCCCTCAAAGTACATCTTCAGTCTTTCAGCTGACTGACGGAGCTGCAGTGTCTCAGCCGGTGCACCGCGTTCGAACTCCTCGTCGCCCTCAGCTGATGTCTGAGGCGAGTGAAGGATTGTTTTCAGCGACCAGGATCGATCCGATGACGCATGACATTTGTCCTTTAAGCCAAGCGCCGCACAACACATGAGGGCCAGAGGACAGCGAGGCCTGCTGATGTCGCTGCTGCTGCTGCTCATGTGGTTCCACCAGGCCGAGACAGACACCCTCCGCCGCCGCTGCCGCGTCGTCAGATGAGCATTAGAAGCGGCCGAGATGAACTCCGAGATGTTTCTCGACGTCTATGGTCACTCGCCTACCGTACGCGTCTTCTGCCCTGGTCATCTGAATCTCATCGGTACGCGGTTTCATTACTTATGTATTTGTCGCGGTGGAATATATTTTTATTAGGGAAAATTAACCTGGTTAATTGAAGCTAATTATTAATTCATTATTAAACTTATTAAAGCTAAATATTTTTTTACTTATTTATCAACTGTTAAGCTTAAATTTTTAATTAAACAATAAACTTTGGTTAATTAAAAATTTAAGCTTCGAAATTTGTATTGTGTTGATTAATTAAATTGCAAAGTTATTTTATGTTGAAGCGTCATAAACAGGGGTGTGCGTAATTACGATTTACGATTTACGATTTTACGATTTACGGTGATTTTTGGCAAATTTTTTACGATTTACGACATTTTGGGTCGTAAATCGTAAATTTTCGTAAATGTGATCTTCGGTCCACGGATGACAAACGTCCACATAACGTGATACTATTCGGATTATGGCGATGTACCCACTTTTAATAACTTCCCTCATAGCCCAAATTCCTATTTACTTTTTTATGTTCTATTGTGGCGCTGTGACAGGACAACGCAGCTTTGGTGATAGGCCGCTCGAGTTAATTACTGGCAATGGAACTGGGCTAGCCTTTTTCTGGTCACACTCTAGCACAACATCTCACATTCGAGTGGTCTGCTGCTCCACGCTGGCGTATAAGCTCGAGAGTTTCCGGAGACAGACGTCTGTTGGTGGTCTTCAAGCTCTCGGCTCCCTTAGCGCTATCGCGGAGATGGTGCACGAAGCGGTTGTATTCCTTGTCCATGACGGTATCTTCCCAAAGGCCGGCAAGAGAGGTAAAAAGGTCCCAGTTGATGGTCGTTCTGGGATTCCTCTTCTTGAACTTCGGGGTCTTCTCTCCTTGATGGGAAAAGCGGAACCTCGAGCGAAGGAGGCGGTGGTCCGATCCCGTGTAGAACTTGGGGACAAGGCGTCAGTCAGGCAAAACTTGCGGTTGAAGATGATGTGGTCGATCTCGTTGTGGAACTGGCCACCGGGAGATTCCCAGGTCCATCGTAGAGAGGGAGACTTCTGGAACTATGAGTTTCCATGGATGGTCTTGGTCGACATGATAAACTCAGACAGCCTTTCACCTTGCTCGTTCCACTTCAAACCGTGGGTTCCGATGTGAAGTTCTTCCGGCGACCTTCGTGATCCGATCTTGGCGTTGAAGTCACCGACGATCACCTTGTAGAAGGTGTGATCTTCCTTATAGAACTTCTCCAGCTCCACGTAGAAGGCTTCGACCTCTTCGTCGTCGTAGTCGGATGTTGGGGCATACGTGACGAACACAGTCAAAGCTGGCACGGAACCACATCGCTTCAGTCGCAGACGTCCGATTCGGCTTGTCAGAGACTCGTACGAATCGATGTTCATGGCCAAGTGCGTGTTGACGAGGACACCAACGCCTCTTACTCTCCTGCTGTCGCATGTTCCGAGGAACAGTTCTTCTCCGGAGTCGTAGGCGGCGTGTAGGGAGTTTTTGTCTTCTCGTCTGGTCAGTCCGATGACGTCGTACTTGATCTTCCTGGCTTGCATCATCAGGTCCTCGACGGATGCTTCCGATGCAAGTGTGCGGGCGTTGTAAGTACAGATCGTCATCCTAGTCCTTCTCGATTTGCGCAGCCTGGTTAGGCCCTGAGATTTTAGCAGCCTCTCCGTACTCGTCCTTCCCATCGCTGCAGAAATGGGGGCTCTTTCGGGGTCGGGGGAATGAGGCCCTTTAGTGCTGCTGTGTTTGACTGAAATACAACACGGGTAGCTAGTCAGGCTCTGTCGTGCGGGCGGGGTACTCCGGGCAGCCAGCCAGACTGCCCGAAGGGACGGGGCGAGACTTAAGGCGGCCTCGAATCGCCTTACATGTACTCCCAGTCTACCGAGTGCAAGCTTTTGGCCGAGCCGATACAGTTACAATCCGCACAGTCACGGACACATCCACGCACACTGTGCACGAACATGCCGCTCCCACGCACAAGGAACGCGTCGACCCGACAGAGCGGGAGGAAGGAGTCCATCCCCTGCATCCCACCTGCGTCCCGAAGGCTCTCTATCGAGGGAGATCCGTGGAACAAGCACTTTATTTTCCAAAAGCTTATCCAGCTTGATTTGAAAGGTACTAGTTGATTTTAATGGCTTCCATCTTAAATAGAAGTGTCCAGCCCAAGCCGAAACGTCTCAATAAAACATAGTTAGCTTCGATTAGCTTTGACATAATAGAAAAAAAACGAAAATTAGATGCATTGTAAGTCAGGTGCCTCTTACGATTTACGGTTTACGATTTACGATTTACGAAATTTCGAATTTCATTTACGCACACCCCTGGTCATAAAACAAGGCACAGCTCATTATTGCCCCGAACCTTACCCCCACAACTTCTGAGCCTTAGGGGTTGTTCAGAACTGCATAGTAGCGCGGTAGGGCGTTACTTATCCTTTTGTTTATTCACTTTTACGCTCCCGAAAGTGCACCATAGATGAAATTTGTACTTCAGACGCCAGATGGCGCGGCGCTATGACCTGTACCCGTATCTACCCGTATCGATTGGGCCGCGTAGGCGATCGATATTGATAGTTTTCATAACGCCGCGCCGGCCGGCGATGGAGGTATAAATCCCACCTTAGGCGAAAGGAAAACAGATAGAATATTAATAAAAATGCAATAGTAAAATAAAGAAGTCTAAATTGTTCTAAAATACTTTCTCGGTTAATTATTTAATTATGCTAAATAAAACTGTTAACAGATTTAAAGACGAACTACTCAAACATTACTTCGCGTTTAAGCTCTCGTATTGATTAGTTGCACAGCCAATCGATATGATAGCTCGTCACCACGTCGCATCGTCGTGCCACGTTGAAATCCTAATCGGCTTCCTCAAGGCCTGCTTTTAAAATAGCTGCTTCTAATTAGTTCTAAAAATTTCAGCGAACCCAGCGGATAAGCCAAAGAGGGGGAGTTCGTTGGGTTCTCACGGTTGCGCCATGCATCCAGCAAGCTACATATCCATGTCTCCACGATGTCGCCCAAATATAAAGTGCGTGGCGCATTCTGATGTCGTCCTAAAAACGTTTAAGCATTACACGCGTTTAAGCTATCATATTGATTAGTCGCACAGTCGATCGATATGATCACCATGTCGCGTCACCGTGCCGCATTGGAAGTTTAACCAGCTCCTTAAAGGCTTGCATCTAAAATGGCTGCTTCAAACTAAATCTGAAATTTTAGAAAACCAGGTGGATAAGCCAAAGGGGCGCTTGATTTTTTGAGGTTTTACGGTTGCGCCATGCATTTAGCGAATTACATATCCGTGCTTCAGCGATATCGCCCAAATATAAAGAGCATGGCGCATCCAGCGGTATTGAACATCACTTTTTGTCTTCCGGTGCTTTTTTAACACTTTTCAGCTTACATGGTCTTAGAGACTTTTTTGTTTAAAATAAGAAAGAATTTGTGTTTTTTAAAATTTGAATTAAGAAAAAATTTGTGTCTTCCTAAGCTGAAGTAAAGATACTTACTTACTTTGATACTTTGATGGTCCTTTTGTCGGCTGGAGGTCTTCTCAGCGGGGACCACAACTCTTCCAGATCTCGATCTCTGGCTGCTTGCATCCAGTGAGGCAGACTCCGCTCTCTGAAAGATCTTGAGAATGAGTCTGCCCATCGCGTTGGCGGTCGTCCCAGTGGTCTCTTATGGTCTCTCGGGAGCCATTCTGTGACACGGAGACTCCATCTGTCGTCCTTTCGTCGAAGCAGGTGTCCGGCCCAGCGATATTTGGACTTCTTCGTGTACTACAGCGGGTCTGCTAATTGCGACTTCTCCCGTAGCTCCGAGCTTCGTAGGCCTTCTTGCCGTTGCTGACGAAGGCTTGAAGAAGACATCTCTCCAGTGCACGATGCGTAGTTTGCATCGCTCTGGCGATTGTCTTGTTGTCGGGCCAGGTTTCCGTCGCGTAACACATCGCAGGCAGTACAGAGGCGTTTAATATCGAGGCCCTGAGGCCGGGATCCTTGACCTGATCGGTGACTTCGCGAAGTAAAGATGACGTTTGTAAAAAAGATGCTTTCGAGGAGAATCGAACTCCTTTCGATAGCTTTCTACTAAGTTGCTGCTGGCTTGCAGAACGTGCGAATCCATTGTTTGGCTTCTATCCTATCCCTTCACAGTGGTAGTGCCACCGTGAACATTGACCATCGATATGGAGTCCGCCATGCTTTCCATTTTTGAAAGAACTAAGCTGCCTTGGGTGCTAGTCGTCAATATGGCCTACACGGGTAGGCGGGAAAGCGGCGCCAGCTAACAGGAGTCAATCGATGGCCGTGGAAGTATAAATCCCGCCTCAGGCGAAAGGAAAACATATAGTGTATCAATAGAAAATGCTTTCGTAAAATAAAAAATTCTGAATTGTGGTAAATGAGTTTCTCGGTTTAATTATGTTAAATAAGAGTGGTGTACCCATACTTTTCATTTTTGAAAGAACTAGGCTTCCATAGGTACTAGTCGTTAATGTGGCCTACACAGATAGGCGGTAAGGCAGCGCCAGCTAGCGCGAGTCAATCAGTGTACTGATCGCAGACGCCAGATGGCGCGCTCGTTCGATGCGGCCTGATCCTGATTCGTCTGATGGCTCCTGGTTCCCATTGTAGGCCACATTAACGACTAGGACCCTGCTCTGTGAAGAGACCCTTTGTGAAACGTCTCTAAGAAAACGTTATTGCAGGCGAACAAATCGCTGAGCATGGCTTTCCGACGATATCGATGGCCACGGACACGGGCACGGAAATTCTGGCAGCTGTCAACGATCGAGCTGAGATTTGCATTAAGAACACCGACGAGGAATACAAGTACGTCAAGCCATCAGTCGTTCGTCTTTTTGTAATTTCCGGATAAAATTAGGCATCAGAGAGTATGTTATTCCCAGCGATCACACATCTGACCCGTGATTTACGATCCAGTTTACTGCGGTGCATAGGGCAGTAGCATAACAAGAACTATTGCTCGGGTTGAGGGGATGTCATCGTAGCGAAGCGGCCAACTGCTGTCTGCACTGCTTGTCGAGTTCTTTGTGGTCAGCAGACTGCTTCAGAATGACTCTCGAAGCCGTGTGATGGCCTGTTGAACGCTGCTTACTTGAAAATGCGAAGTGTAGATCATGGTTGTGCTCGAACGAATATATTCGAATAATTTATTCGAATAATTTATTCGAATAATTGCTTGAATATTCGTATATTCGATATCTCTAGGTTTTCGAGTATTTGTTTGAATTCGAATATCGACGGCTTTATAAAGTCGAATAATCGTTCGAATTCGAACAACAAAAGAGAGCCGCATTCGAATATTTTCAGAAAATCGAATATTTCAACCTTAGTAATTTCAGTAATTTTATTCGAATATCAAATAAACTTCAAATCTTCAAGCACGGAACCAGATTCGAACAAATTGCTCGACTATTTGAATAATTGATTAAAACAAAAAATGGAGCTTATTCGATTTCCTATCATTCGAAAAAAATTGATGAGCGAATAAATTCGTTCGTTCGTTCTCTCAAAGTTTCGATACCGAATTTATTCGTTCATTTGTTCGTTCAATAAAATTTCTCACAGCAGAAAATGTCTACAATTGTCCATAATTTCACCACTTCATCGTTGACTCCAGGCAAACAGAAATGATTGCTGTCCATAAAGTGCTAGACAAGTGCATGGCGCGATCCATGCATAAAGCACATTGAAACATAGCTGGTTTCTACTCTTAAAAATATACTCATATCTCTTCTATGCATGACTTGATTCTCCTTTTTATTCTTCATAACGTAAAGCAGGTCAGCTTGGATGTATTCGGACATTCGAGTTCGACAAGCCGAACAGTCTCCGCCCAACCACGCCTCCTTCACCAGAATAGCAACTGCAGTTGCAAACAGAAAATGTGGTTGCTATTCTGTTCCAACAGCGACAGTGTGTTGCTATCCTGTTGGAGGCTCGCAACACACTGTTGCTACTTGGGCTGTGACTAGTGTGCTCTAATCGGACACCCTCGCGTCGCAAGGAAGAAATTAGAGTTTACCAAGAAAGATTAGTCGTTGGTGAAATTTCAATTGAATGCTTTCCTCCATTTGCTCCATTTGTTGAATGCTTTCCTCCACTCCATTTGCTTTGTGCTTGGCATAACGAATCTAGCAACCAGACCTCAACACAGTAGCAACCGAGCGGCAACAGAATAGCAACAGGAGCCGCCCCTCAGTTTACCGGCTTCTCCCGGATAGCAACAGTTGTTCCCCCCAATAGCAACTCGAGCCACCCAACCCCGTGGCTCGTGTTGCTACTCGGTTCGGCTGGTCGAGCCCAAATGTCCGAGTATAACTAACTAAATAAATAGGTGAATAAATAAATAGGTAATCATTTCTGTGGCTAAAACAACAACAAAAAGTATGGCAATTTCACCGTTACATTCCCTTTTTGGAGCAAGCGAGTTACAAGTTTTCAAAGAAACTCGTAGCCAAGTGTTGGAATGAAAATTCATCTCGACTTTTCTAAAGCGGATTTAATTTAAACTTGGAAGACGTTTTTTTTTATTTTGAAAAGTGTCCAGTTTGATGGGAAATAGTATATAAAACGCTTTCACCGATTTTTTACGCAGCTATCCATACTTTTTAACTAAGCCTAACGATTTAAAAAAATGTTTATTAAAATTTTTTGAACAAAAATTTAAAGACCGACTTTTGAAGACATTCAGTTTGTTTTGGAAAGTGTCCAGTTTAAAAATTTTTCAAAATAGGAGATTTATATACTATTTTGGTAGGCACTACTGTCCAAGGTTAGAACCGAGAAGTGAAGTAGTGAGATGGGTAGGCTTTAAATTCCGGTCATTATTTTTTTCAAGAAAAAATTTAACGAGCATTTTTCGTCAAATTTCCATTAAGTTGTAAAGTTTTGTTAAAAAGTTTGGATAGTTGCGTAAAAAACAGTGGAAGTGTTTTATATTTTATTTCCTATCAAACTGGCACTTTTTGAAACAAAAACGAACGTCTTTCAACTTAAACTAAATCCTTTTCAGAAAAGTCGAGATAATGTTCGATTTAAATGATGATTAACCACGGATTTATTTGAAAAATTAGAACTCGCCAGCCTCAAAAAGTGAATGTAGCGGTTGAATTGTCATAAAATTTTGTTGTTGTTTAGCCACAGAAATGGATTTGTCTTTATTTTGAAGTGCAGAAACCAGATAAGTTTCAATGTGTTTTGTGAAGGGATCGCGCTATGCACTTGTCTTGGATAAATTTTCGATTCGAATAATTAACATAAACATAAGCATTTTCTTCTGTTCTTCTCTCCCTTGGGTAGAAATAGTTGTCAAGTTCTTCTCCTTAAAACTAATTTCTTAAATTTATCCGAAATCCCCAGTAGTTACCTCATAATATGGGGGTTCTTGGGCGAATCTGGAGAAGTATGATGGAGGATACGAATACGGTGAGTGCGGCGCAGGCTTCATCCAGAACAAGCATTCCTATCAATTGGTCAATCAATATCGATCGATCGACGGTATCGATTTTTGCTAGAATTTAACGTTTGCGGTGCGAATCACTGACATACACTGGCCGATAATAAACTTGACGAAGCAACACCGATCAAGTAAACAATGTTCTTCCGCCAATAAATATTGGTATTATTAATTACTGTCCAGCATTGTGCGGTTGAAGTAAGAGTCACTGACGTCGGGACGTCACTCAGTGAATAAATATCGATTTGTTATTGATTTTTGCAGTTTTCTCTTCGCATGAAAAATGTCACCTTCAGACCATGCACCATGCATCTGCCGACAGACTGGAACGGAACCACATGTCCCGAGTGGTTCGACTACCTGCTGGCCGGATGGAAAGGAGTCGTGGAACGGTTAAAGACTGACGCAATCGGGTTCGACATACTTATGGAAGGTATGGATTGTCATGTCTTCTAGAATACGGGGTAAAAGGCGGCTGAAAACGAATCGCTTGGAGGATGAGCCATGAATTCTGCGTGATCTCGTAGAGACGTGTATTTGGTTTGGAGCCTACTGATCCACCAGATAGCGCTCTACGCTCAAAGAGATCTCTTGCCCTTCAGGATGTATCCCGTCCTCTATGGGACTTTCAAGCAGCTCGTCCATAATCTGCGCTGCGGCGCTAACCACCTGGGCAATACACACTGGCCAACAGTTCGACACCATATCGCGGTACGTCTTCTGCTCTCATCTATGCCATTTTCACGTTAAAATGGACACTTTTCAAGTCAATTTGGAAGTTCAGTTTGACTTCAGAAGGATCACGTTTGTTTGGAAGAGTGTCCAGTTTGACGAGAAAATGGGATATAAGCCTTCTGGGGTGGATAATTCTAAGGCACTTTACTTCATCCTTGACCTTTAGAGAAGAACTCGCCACCTTATGTGCCAATGCTGAGCAGTATGTAGGCCAACGAGGTGATCGCACGATTCATCTGACGCAGGTTGGCAACTGAGGTGGTCCTAGTTTAAGCCATGAACTGAGCAAGCCATTCAAGGTGCTAGGCTGCGAGAACATGGCCGTTCGCTTTGACTACTATCCCCTTCGACCACGTCTGGTCGCCATGCCGCCGATCGCTGTGTTCGATGTGCTGAACTGCGGAGAGAAGCACAATACGGTAAGTCTGAACAGTTCGGTTAGAAATGTCCGTTTCTAGTTCATACGGTCTGTTGCTCTGACACTCGCAGCAGTCAATTGCAAGGACAACTATAGTTGACCACCGGTGAAGTTTTACCGGTAGAACGGATTTACCAAAAATGGTCTTTACAACACCGTTCATCTTCCGGTCAATTTTCTCGGTGAACTATAGTTTGGGTCTGCTCATACTTCGCGACAAGAGTGACTCATCGCCCGTAAAAAGCATGCGAGTTCATTAAAACTGGTCGATTGCCGCCGAAATCTGTTCATACTGGAGCGCTGGCGCTGTCTTTCCCGTCGCTCTTGTTGCTCTTGTCGCTCTTGTTGCTTGTTCATACTTCGCGTCGGCGACGTAAGCGACAGAAGCGACCGGAGTGTGGGGTACGTAACTAATTACGTCACCGCATTCTGTCTACGTCTGTCGTTTCAGTCGCTCCAGTCGCGCTAGTCGCTCTCGTCGCCCGTTCATATTCTCCGGACGCTGCCGTCACTGCGCGCGCGTCGCTCTTGTCGCTGCCGTCGCGAAGCATGAACGAGACCTTTCCCTTGAAGTTGCCCGCTGTGAATATCTCAGTTGATCTACAAGAAGCGTGCAGTCGCGTCGCGGCTGTCGACTCTTGGGCTTAGGGCGTGTTCATGGTCCGCGGCGGGATCGACGACAGCGACTGTTCTCCGGACGCGACATATCAATTTTTCCGTGCTATCGATCGGCATTATGTAGTTGTGCTCGATTGACCTATTCGAATAGGTATTCGAACAATTTTTACTCGAATATGGGAATTCGAATATTCAAAGATCGCGTTTTTCGAATATATTGTAGTTCGAATATTTATTCGAATTCGAATATTCGAAAAATCGCGTTTTCGAATGTATTCGAACTCGAATTTTTGAAATTTGCGAGCATTCTAAACCATTCGTGTATTCGAAAAAGTTTCGGGAACACAGCTATAATTGGCATTAATCGATAAATATCATTTGCATGAGCGACCTACTCGCTCGCCTTGCGCTCATCGTGGGACTATAAACAGGCATCTAGTTACTCTACAAAGCGTTTTTGTTTGAAAGAAACAAACAAAGTGAGTGAACAGGGAAGCTAAACATGAGTTTTGCCGTCATCTGTTTATCGCTCGACCGTTCTCCCCTATTCTTTCCCTTTTTCGAAGGCTTCTCTGACTTCTGATGTTTTCAACAACCCTATTATCAACCAAAATCTCAGGTAGCTCACCTAGACCTATGTTCCAAGAATTGTATGCTACTGTTTCAGCCGCCTTTCCTACGTGAGCAACGATTCGCCGAAGGATTGATCGCTGGAAAGGTCAGTCAATTCAGTAGGGGTGATGTAGGTATGATAAACAGGTTCGAATCCGCGCCCAGGCCTAGCGAGACCTTCTGCGAGGTCGACATAACGCGGAGCGATATCTCTGTCGTCCGTTCGTGACTAAGTGACCTAATATAGGCCAAGCATGTTATCAAAATACCCCTTGACGTGGAAAAGTAGAGTGCATGGCGCATCTCAAAGCGACTGACTAACGTCAATTTTCAGTTGTTTATTCTTTATGAAACAAATAGTGAGGCGATTTCCAAGCCGGACTTATCACGAGCTTAAAACTCGCAGCAGAAATCGATATTACCGATCAACATTGATCGGGTGATCAATTTAATTCATATGTCGTAAAGTCTGTTCAGCGGTCATCGTGTTCGCAACATTACTGAAATTGTCACCTCTATGCAAAAATCGATGCTATCGATCGATATTGATCGGTAGATCAAATTGACTCATATGCTGTGAAGCCAGTCGACATCAGAATTCGCATCATTCCCGTCAAAAATGTTCACCTCTGGAAAAAACCGATATTATCCATCGATATTGGTTGCTCAAGTGATTTTGTTCGTGATAATTTACTTTCAAAAAAGCCGGTCCAGTGTCTGCCATACACTTTCCATCCGCCCAAAAACCGATTCTATTGATCGATATTGATCGACTAATCAAATTTATTCATATGCTGTGAAGCCTATCGAGCAGTCATCAAAATTCGCACCATTCCCGTGAAAAATGCTCGCTTGTGGAAAAAATCGATACTATCCATCGGTATTGATTTGGTATTGATTGATCGATTGATTTCGTTCGCGATCATTTTCTGTAAAACCCGTTAAGTGTTCGCCATATTCTTGACATCCGCACAAAAATCGATATTATCGATTAGTCGGCGCCATTTTCATGTTATGAGTCATGAAGGCCACTAATTTCGTGTGTACGCACGCAAGGACGGATAGAAGATGGTGTTAGCTCAGCCGAATGAGGGTATTTCCGGAAATTTCGCAGTGAAGAGATGCGGCACCACTGGGTCGAGTTGGAATGCGCCATGCTTTCTACCAGCATGTGAGATTGTAGATCTAAATGGATTGTTGTGTTGATTAGATGAATACTAAAAAAAGGATTTGAGAAAAAAGGAGAAATGAACAACTTACTTTAACTCCCAGGCGTATTGGTGAAATTTGTGAAGCATAATGCAGATTATTTTTATTTTAGGCTCCTATAATTCATTCGAACCTCGATTTCAAGGCACTTCAAGGACATTTGGAGCTATCATTTAAGTCGTTCATATGTTTAAGGGTTGCTAAGGTGCTATGGAGAACTACGACCTGGATTAAGTCCCAAATGGTCACCGATTTGCAGCGAAAAGTGGTTATCTCAGGGC